>PVKE010005076.1:0-60957 GCA_004027555.1 Craseonycteris thonglongyai | reverse complement strand
TGCAAGCTGTACCACCAAATCTCATTTAGATCTCATGCCACTTCCTCCAAAAGAACTTCCCTGTTACACACACACACACACACACACACACACACACACACACACACACACACATTGAATGTTAGTCAGGGACCCACTGAGCAGAGATTCACTCAGTTGTTTATTTTAGTTTACTTCAGAATAAAACTGGTTGAGCACATGTGATATAGATATGCAGATATATATATATATATATCACTTCCACTTCATTCACAGATGTTGGCAAGTGACTAAAAAAGGAAGGGAAATTTTGTTCAGTGCTCAGAGATGAACATACCACATAATACAAGCCCCACAGAGAACTAACTGGAAGGAGACTACGAAATCAGTAGAGTAAGTCAGGGCTTGTAACCTTTTTCTAGGGAGCTACTTCTGAGTTTCCTTAAATTTAATGATCACAGGAGACATCATTTTTGATGTGGCTAGAGAAGAAAAGGGTGGCATTTACTAAGCACATGATGCTATTATCCACCTGCTTTAAAGTCTCACCGCCTGGAGTAGCATTTCTGTGGACCATCATTCTCATGGGGTTCTTCTCTACAAAGGTTTGCATGGTCACACACATTTGGGAAGTGCTACACATCATATCCTACTTCCAGATATTTGCAATGCACGTCCACATAATAAATGCTATTGCATTGAGGAGTCCTGGAATTAAAAAGAAAGAAAGAAAGAAATGAAGGAAGGAAAGAAAAACTTATTAACTATGTTAAAACCTCGCCCTCGGTCTTACTTTATGATTCTATCAGGTAGGCTTTTGGGGCAAATGACAGAAACTCTGACTCAAAACTGGAATAAACAATGAGGATGGTGATACTTCACAGAACACGTTCAGTGAGGTAGGGCAGCTTTGGAGATATTTTCCCATGTTTTTCTACCCTGGCATCCTCACTGTCAACTTCCTCTCCAGGTGGATGGTGAGACAGCAGCACCAGGCATCACATTCAGGCCTGATGGGAAAGAGGGGGAAGAGACTATTTTTTCATGAGGAGACATTTTCCCACAAGGTTTCTGGTATTTGTTCAGAATGCTGTGACATTTGGTCAAACATTATTCTGGCTGTTTCTATGATGCTATTTCTAGGTGAGAATAACATTTGGATCAGTAGACAAAGTAAAGCAGATTGCCCTTCCAGTGTGGGGGTGAGCTCATCCACTCCATTGAAGACCTGAATAGAACAAAATGTGTGAGTAAGAATGAACTTCTCCTGGCTGACTGCATGAGCTGGAACATCAGTCTTTTCTGGCCTTTGCACTTGAACTGAAACATCAACTCTTCTGGGGTCTCAAGCCTGCTGGCTTTCAGACCAGAACTTATACCATCTTTCCTGGTTCTTAGGCCTTTGGAATTGGATGGGAACTGCACATTGGCTCTCCTGTGTCTGCACCTTGCTGACCGCAGGCCTTGGGCTCCTTGGCCTCCAATTCCTTATAATAAATCTAGATAGATAGATAATAGATAATAGATGGTTGATGATTGATTGATTGATTGATAATAGATAGATAATAGAGATAGATGATAGATTAGAGATAGATAGATCAATCGATAGATAAATAGATGATAGATAGATGATAGATATAGATGATAGAGTGAGTCAAGATATATACTAATACATATTAGTCAAGATTCTCCAGAGTAATAGAACCAATAGGAGATATATAATAGATAATAGATGATGATAGATAATAGATAGATAATCTATTGGTACTGTTTCTCTGGAGAATCCTTACCATTACACACATATTAATGTCCCTCAGAACTTCAGCTCCTCTATATACTTTGGGAAATGCTAGAAAACTTTCCTGGACTGAGTTCAAATTCTCTCATGTAGCATTCAAAATTTGTTATGGTTTGGTTCCATACTATTTCCTAGTCCCTTATGCTATTCCCTTCTTATAGCAAAACGAAATCTCTCAGATTCTTGTGCTTTTGCATATGCTGCTTGCTCCTTCAATATCTATCCAACATCTACTTAGCTTTCAAGCATGGTTCGAACATCACATTCCTATGAATCCTTCAATGAACATCAACCTCCTTCCACATAATCCACCTGGTTAATCAATCTGGTTAAGAGCAATCAGACTGCATCCTGGCTCTGCCACTTACTAGCAGTGGAAACTTGGACAAGTTACTTAACCTCTGTGTTTTAACTTGTTTTCTTTCTGGAAAATGTGAGGTCATATAAATACCTACCCCATGAGGTTGTTATGAGGATTAAATAAGCCTATAACTGCAAGAGCACAGGAAATGCTCAATACATGTTAGAGATCATTCTGGTATCCCACCACACTTCGTAAAAGTGCACACCGCACAGTGATGAGTTATTTGCTTACACATCTTCTTTCCAACTATATCATCAGCTCTTCAAAGAGACTTAGCACAATATGTGATACTTGACTTGTGCTCAACAACGGCTTGGTGAATGACTGGCTGAATAATCTTCACACCTATGGAATCTGAAACTCCAACAAGGTGAAATGAATTGCACAGCAACATATGGACAGGAAGTGCCAGAGGGTCTCCCACTTCTGAAATCAGGAACTTTGCATGACACCAGGAGATTCCTTCCCACCATGAGACAGCATTCCTGTTATTCAGTTCCACAAAACTTTATTGAACACCTAGTATGTGCCAGAGACTTTTCTGGGGATTCATGATGACGAAGATACAACCCCTGCCCACAAGGTGTCAGGTAGCCTTCCCCTGGACTAAAATCTGCAGGCTGGCCTCCCTGCTCCAGGTTTTTGCCCCTCTGCCCATCCCTTAGAGTACCATCAGAATCATTTTTTGGTCTTACATACTCCAAAAGCCATGGCCTCCTGGGAATAACGTGCCCACTATTGGGTTGGCCTGCCACTATAGCAACCCATTCATAATCTAACTTTATTTACCCACATTGACTCATATATGTCCACTGGGCAACCCAACCCTTGTCATTGTGGGGACCAGACTTCTCATCACCCTATAAACCACACAGCAGACTTGTTTCCATCTCCACACCTTTGCTCATTTGGTGCCTCACACCTGATAAACTTCTGCTTCTCAACCTGTAACTGATGTGACCTACTTCATTATCTTAGAATACAAACATAGTCACTTTTTTTTTTTCAGTCAATCCTCTGGAGATCCTATATGTTGTTATTAGAATCTTATTTCCCTCTTTATGTTCGCCTAAGATTTGTACAAGAATCTCAGGGATGTCCTAAGTACAAATGAAACAACTAGAAAATCAAATCTATTCACTGCTGCCATTTCTTCTTGCCTCAAGCAATTGAAGGATTGCTCTGAACCATTTTAGAATATTTGTCTGCCCTGTGGTTATGCCCCAGCCCCAGTTCACAGGTTATAGTTCCTAGAATCACACCTCTATGCTCAGTACTGTCCCCAGAGAGTGATTCTCATGACTTCCAAAGCCATCGTTATGCCCTGTGTTGAGCGCAAGTCACAAAGCCATATCCCCCTTTCCTTCACAGTAAGTCCCATCTAGTGGTCTTACAGTGATCTTCTGCCAGTCAATCAAAGGTCCTGGCTCCCAGGCCACCTCCAACAGATTCCCCTCAGTTCCAAATTCTGCAAAAGAAGCTTGTGCTCTTGTCCTTTCCCGCCCAGAAGAATCCTGGGCATTGTATACAAATTGACCCAGCCTTCTTCAGAGTGCTGCAGACCAAGGGGAGAAGCAGCTGCTATTAAGTCCCCAAAGAAAACAAGTCCTGGTTACACCTTTCTCCCAGGTCAATAGGTGTCTACTTACATTTACTTAACTAAGAGACAACCATTTGAGTGACTCTTTATGGCCCAAAGTGACCAGCAGTGTTCATTTCTCAGGGGCATGCTGGCAACTTCCCATTCTAAGTGTTTTTTTTTCGATTGCTCCCTGCTAATTACGTATTACACAGCTGTCTTATATCTCACCCTTCAAGGCCCTGAGGAAGTCTTAAAATAATGTCACTCTTCCAACATTCCTACCATGTTTATATATAGTCCATATAATGATTTATTCAATTATTGAACAAATGTTTATTGAGCACTAACTATGTACCAGAGCTAGGCATGGGGGATGCAAAATTAAATGGGTCATAGTCTCTGCATCCAGAGTCTACCAAGTGATTGGATTTTATATTGGTCTGTGTTGGTCAGTGTGACAGTTGCCCAAAACCCTGACCCATAACCATAATGCCAGAGGGCTGCTCCCTCTGTCACAGTTAATCTGTTGGATGGCAGATCAAGTTGCAGGTTCTATCAAATTACAGCCCAGTTTCTGCCTTCCTGGTATCATTACCTCTTTCAACCCCCAAGTCTATCAACACCTGCTCCATTTGAAAAGACTGTGATATAGATATCGTACCATTCTACTTAAGTACTGCATTTTTCCATGTATAAGACACCCCCATGTATAAGACGGCCCCCAATTTTTGGTCTAACAATTTTAGACAAAAGTATCATTTTATACATGGAAAAAATACAGTATTTGTAAGTGATAAAGCTGAAAGCATCTTAGCTAAGATATACACACTCAGGATTGGGTTCAATTTCTGAAAAAATATATATAATCTGATATATTCATCAAAAAGCTAATTCAATTCCCCAAAGGTTTATATAGCAACTGCCAGATGGCCTCATGAGTAGTCAGATTCATTCAACATTTTGGACCTTCCCTGTTTATATTAAGCCTAACAATAATCCTAATATACTTGTACATTGAGTTATTTTGTACATATAAGTTCTTCTCTGAGTGAAGGAAAAGTAAAAGAAAAAAGGAGGCCTGGGAGTAAGTGGCTATCTACCTACAAAAAAGATAGGTGTTCGAAGTTGCGTGAGATGCTGGACATTGATTTAAAAGATTTTCCCCAGGCTCAAAGGCCCCAGTGGAGAAAACATTACAGATATTTGATTGAGTGTAGAATCTAGGAGAAGGAACCAGTAGTGTTCAGTAACTGCAGAAGGACCAGATTCGATGTCCAGTCCAAAAGGACCAGTTTCACCAAGAGCCGGCCCACACAAATGCACTGGCCAGACGGGGCAGTAAGTGGAAAGCATACGGCTGGGCCAAGCTGGTCTCTGAGACGTTGGCACGTACCTGTAAATTGCCTGCCCACATATCACCTATGCCCTGAAATTCCTCACAGAGGAGTCAAATTTAGTTCTGGAAGGGTCAGATGCTCCAGACGATTCACCACGAGACAAGTTTAAAAGAGGAGGAACAAGTCTTAGGATTTAGGTCACGGGCCTCTCAGTTCCTTGGGGGTTGGAAGTGACAACAGTGGGGTGGCTTCTCAGATAATGCTATTCCAGGAACTGACCAAGAGCTAAGATAAGAATTGTTTGTCAACTGAAGGGACCACAAGGTCTCTGAGAAGGGACCAGTTGGCAGGAAGGAGGCAATCACGCTGCACCCTTTGGCAGGGTCCTGGGTGCAGCCTGGCTCTCCTCTAAGTGGTGGGTCCCATAAACGCCCTCACGGTCTTTGGCTGGCATTGGTGGGCTGAGACTGAGACCCCGCCTGCATGAGCTTCAAGGCAAGGCACAGTTCTGAAATCCGAGCTTATTGACAAGGTGATCCCACAAAGAACCCCTGGAGCAAGGACTGGCCAAGGCATGTTGGTCTGGGGTTATGCCTCAAGCTTCTATGGTGTCCTGACAGTAGGAAAAACGTCATTTTTGCCCAGAGACATCTTTTGCGGTAGGGGACAGGCCAGCTTTCCAAGGCATTCAGGGAATTAAAAGAAAAATTTCTTGGGGAGTAATTGGGATGGTTCTACGGGCAAAGGAGAAGAGTATTAGAAAGGGAAAGGTTAAGAAGTAACAATTATCTAATATCTACTATGCACTCACTGTTTTGCACGCATTATCTCTCTTAATCCTGAAAAACAAACAAAAATGCTGTGAAGGAAACTGGCCTCTCTGCATTTTACCAATGAGGGAACAGACTGAGAAAAAGAAAGAGAAAGAACTACCTACAGATGTTAGTAAGTGGCTGGGTCAGGATGCAAAGACAGCTCTCTTTTTAGACTGAGCCTGTGTTTTTCCCAGTTAAACTGAAACCCTAGTTCAACAACAACAAAAATATTAAATGCCTACTATTTAATAAGGCCTAGAGATGAGCCCTGTGGGCACATGCCAATATGAATAACACAGTCCCTGCCTCATTGGCTAATGGGAGATTCAAGATCTGTAATTATTATGACTGGAAACCAACAGCATTTAAAACATTTAATGTTACTAGCTCCTCAACCTCATCTCGCACCATCCTCCCCTTAGTCACTAGGTGGACTAGACTGGTCTTCTTGCTGGTCCACACAAGTCTAGCTAAACCTTGCCTCAGAGTCTTTGTATTTGCCCTTCCCTGTGCCTGTCCTGACCAGCTCCATGTCACTTTCTGCGAGTCCTTTCCCCATCTCCCTTGTACCCTACACAGTGAGTGTCCCCTCACTTCCTTTCCCCACACCAGGTTTTATTTTCTTCCTAACACTTCATTGCAGGCTTTAAAGTCCCATTGTCAGGGTTCAATCCTGGCTTCACCATTTTCTAGTTGTGCGATTTGGGGGCAAATTAGTATAATAGCTCCCTGAGCTGCAGATTCCTTTCTGTCAGTAGATAATTATTACATGGAGTGCAGAGGAGTTTTGTGAAGACAAAAGAGAATACTTAATGAAAATACTTAGAGCAATGACTGGCCCATAGAAACTGCTTAATACGTGACTGGACCGTTATCTCTGTTATTACGTATTTGTTTGTTGTGTTTCTTCCCCACTAAAATGAAAGCCCCATGAAGGAAGGCAAGAACTTGGTCTGTTCACAACGATGTCCTCAGAGCCTGGCCCACAATAAATACTTATTGAATGGATTGCTAACTTTCTACATGCCAGGCATGGTTTATCCAACTTAACCTTCACAATAACTCCATGAGACGAGAGCCACTGTCATCTTCATTTTACAGATAAGATTCAGGAAGGTTAAGTTCATCTCCTGAGACCCCACAGTCAAAGCACAGTGAACCAAGTAGCTGTACTGTGTGTGCCACTGAGTCAACAGCCAGGGAGGTCACAAAAGTGCAGGGAGAGAAAGACAAACAAAGGGCCCTGGGCACGCAAAGAAGAGGGAGAATTGGTTGTTTCGTGATCTTACATTTAGGTATTCAGGACAGGCTGCATGGGACAGGGGGCTTCTGAGTGGGTCTCTGAAGGATGGGCAGCATTTGGGTGAAGAGAAAGCATTTCTGGGAGAGAGAGAATGAAGGAGGCAGAGTACAAGCTTGAAAACAAGGACGCTCTTAGCATGTTTAAGAAACAGCAAATTATCTGACTAGGGCATGATGCTCCAGGATATGGCAGACCGAGCGCCGCCGGCCATAGCCACTGCTGGCACTAGTGTGTTTGTAAAGGGGTAGCTGTTGAGGTGGAGCCATGCAATGCCAGCCTCTTCTGTGTCAAGTGGAGATAGCAAGTCACCTTGGAGCTGACTTATATTTATGAGAAAAATCACTTGAGTGACCTTTCGTCCAGGAAAAGGGAGGTGCAGGGCATTTTTCCTGTGGCCTAGTCAAGGCCGCCCCTTTCCTCCACTTTGTATGGAGAGCCCTGAGGCAGCGGGGCCTGGGGCGGATGAGAAGCACTTTGCAAAGGAGCCTCTCTGGTCAGGAAGGCACACCAGCCACACCACTCCTCCCAGAGCGGAAGGGTAGAAGCACATAGCCTTGACTGTGGCCTCCTTAGCAGCAAAGGACACCAATAGCCCCAGGAGGAACTTGCCACAAGGTAGAGGGGACCCTGGGCTGGTGTTCTGAGTTTAATATAAAGTGAAGGTAATTGGTGTGTCACAGGGTGAGGACACAGGACACAGGGTCCCTGGGACCCCAGCCACCCTGACCAGTGTCATGCATTGGAAGCATCCACTGAGCACATGAGAGAACTGAGCACTGTGACCCTGGATCCAAGAGTGCTGCCCCTCTGTGATCGCGCAGAGCTCTCTGCATCGTTGAACAAACCTCCATGGACAGTAAGGGATGGACGTGACACTATTAGAAAGAGAGAGCATTTCAGTTCTCTCTTTGTCTAGATTTGGAAATGGAATTAATAGCCACTTGTGGTTTTTTGGCTCACTTTGAGGGAGTTAAGCTTCAAAAGGACTACTTTTGACCTTCTTCTGATGCTAAGAGCAGAGGAGCTAGAGTAACTAACTAGAAAAAAAGAGATTGAGATGTGATCCTCTTTGTACTTCAACCTAAAGATGTTACAGCTTTCCAGAAATGTGAGACATCTCCCAGCAGCATCCTGCAGCACTAAGGCAGGTGACTGGGGAGTTGCAATATGGTAGGACGAGGGCGGAGCCTGTGAGGAAGAGACCTTGACCACAGAGGGTGCATCGGGTGGGACAGCAGGAAAGGGCATGAAAGCAGGCTGATGCCATGGAAGACACTTCAGCGATGTCCCGGGCCTGCCCTGGCCATCAGCATCTTCCACATCAGAGATTCTAGAGGTATCTAGAAGAGACTTAAACTGCCACATAGGAATCTCATTTTTTATACGTCAGACTCTACTAATCTAGAAAGGTTGTGAAATTGCTTTCCATGAAGATAATAATTCTCCAGTCAACAGGAAGGTTTGAGTGGGTCAGTGGTTGTCAAACAATTTTAGTCACAGAAATCTTTATTGAGGTAAAATCTTACACAGACGCTCAATGTTTACATTAGAAAAAGATGAGCATTTTGAAGGGCATCAGCAACAAAATCCACGGAGCCACTTGCTCTCATCCATTTGAGCACTTACGTGAGGGTAGCTGACACCCAGTGTTCCAAGGCTCAGCCGTGACTTGGCATTGCTTCCCAGCCTGCGCAACACCCTTCAGTGATGGGCAAGCTGAAGTGGTGCCACTCCACACATTAACACCTCCTGCAGCCAAGCTCAGCTTGCACCACCCTCAAAGCATCCTCAGAGAGGAGAGCCTTTTCAGAGTCCCACTGTGCCAAGTGCCATTGATGCCACCCCAAGGGTGACTGTGGAAAGCTAGACTCTGCTCATGGAATAGTCAGAGATGAAGGTGACAGGCTTCGACTTAGACCCCAGGGACGAGACCCAGTAACCCCACACTCACATGATTTGCACAACACTGGGTCTCCCAAGCCCAGCACAGTGCTTGGTACACGTAGATGCTCAGCAGATGCTTACTGAATGAATAAAAGAATCACTGAGTCAGGAGACGAGGATTTGCTCTGGCTCTGTCCTAAATTAATGTGTAACTTAGGGCGAGTCGCTTCTACTCTTTAGACTTCAATTGCCTAATTAAAAAAATTATATAGTGGATTATATAAGTTGTTACATGGTACTGAGAGTTTCTCAAGAAATGAAATATTGTTCACTAAAATATGAACACCTTAACTTCCTTAGAATCCATTCATTCTGGTTAATTGAGTATAATTTGGAATCCTTATAAATTTAATTGGAAAAAATGTAGGGTTTGTTTTTTTTAATGGCTGCGAACTACTGAACCAGATGATCTATCTAATTATAGTATTGCATCAAGTGTTATTAATGATATTTTTTGAAACTTTATTTCCTGACCTCTTCATAGCCTATTCCAAAGGGATAATAAAGTCAAACTGGAAAAAGTGAAATCAATTTCCACTTAGTCTCACCTCCAGGTAAAATTGTGAAAGAGACTAAGATAGGTTCCCCTGTTCTCTGCATATCTCTTAATCTGACATCATCCACCCTTGGACACACTATTATGTTGGGCCAGCAAACAGTTGGAGCACAATCCTGGCACAGGCCTTCACACCAAATCTGTTCTTCATCATATTCTCTTTAGAATCTATTATGTCAACTGGTCTGTTGGATTAACAGAGCCAAGCTAATGCCTTAGGATCATAGGCTGGAAGGGACCTTACAGTCATCTGCTAACTCGGTTGGTAACCAAGGCCCCAAGTAGTGATTTGCCCAAGGCCAGAATCTAAATCCAGATGCCCAGGTTCTCAGACCAGGATTCATTCCACCAACCAGGGGTTCACAGCCCTAACTGAAACCTCCTGGAGAGCTGTGTAACGTGCTGTACTTGAACTCCACACCCACAGAGTCAGATGTAATTAGTCTGGAGTCAGGTCCAGGCATCACTAGCTTTTTAAAAGATTTTAATCAAAATGTAACATATACTCAGAAAAGTAAATAAATTATAAATGAACATGTTAATAAATTTTCATAAACACCCATGAAACCAGATCAAGAAACAGAAAATCTCCAGCACCTAAAATTCTCATCAAAGGTAATTGTTATCCTGATTTCTGACACACAGATAACTTTATGTAAATGAAGTATACAAAAGTTCTTTATTATGTCTAATTTCTTGTTCTCAGAATTATGCTTATAAGATTTATCCATATTGTTTGCTATAGTTGTAGCTTGTTCTATCTCATCATAGTACAGTATTTTGTGGTGTGAATACACCACATATTTTGATCTATTCTACTATTGATGTATTTATCATATTTGGGTAGTTTCCAGTTTGGGGACTTCATACATAGTGTACATTCTAGCACATATCTTTTGGTGAGAATATTTATGTATGCATTTCTTTAGAGTATATACTTAGAAATAAAATTGTGTCATTGGGTATGCTTACGTTCAGCTTACTAGATCCTGTGAAACAATTTTCTGAAGTGATCATACCAATTTAATCCCCTACCTGAACTATGTAAGAGTTCCAGTTGTCCCATAGCTTCACCCACGCTTGATATTATCAATTTTATTGTGTAGTCATTCTGGTGAGTGTGTGAGGATATTACATTGTTTTAAGTTCCCCTCATGATTCTAATGGACAGAAAAGGATTAGAACCTCTGCTTTATCCCCTACACTCACGACAACTTGGGGTTTATGAAGATAACGCACTTGGTTTAATTACAACTCAGTGCTTTTACAATTTCTACAAGCCAACCCAACATGTTAGGCCACTAAAATAATTAAAAAGAAAGATTTTGGAAGCTGGGATGGCTCAGTGGGTTAAGCACTTGCTTTGCAGCCACAGGGACCAAGGATTGAATCCCAGTCCCAGCCCCTGCAGACCCATATGCTAAACTGGGAAGTGCTCCCAGTTCAGTTCTCACCAGCGTGAGACCCCGGCCCAGTTCCTGCCCTGTGCAGCCCCGCGCCCACCTGTGGAATGAAACTATGTGGAAAAACCAATGATGTGCAACTATGGAGACTGTTCAGGGCCCTCCCCCTTCTCTCTGTCTCTGTATCTCTCTATATATATCAAAAACAATAAAAATAAATCTTTAAAAAAAAAGGAAGTTTTTTCTAATTTATACAAAAATTAAATGTGTACACAAAATTTTACTTAATTTTAAGTTCTCCAGTAAATATTTTCTATATTTTTGGCATCCACTGCTGTTTTCCACTAGTAAATGCTAACAGTCAACAAAATAAACAAATAGGAAATGAAACAATAACCTCTTCCAATCCTTACATGGAATTCTAGAATATGTAATTTCTTTCTGTAAGGTTTTTGTTTGGTTGGTTTTGTTTGTTTGCTTTTGTTTATTTGTTTGTTTTTGTTTGTTTGCTTATTTGTTTTGTGACCACAAGCATTTCCTGCTAAGTTTACAAGTTTTCCATGCTAAAGGGGCCCTTCATATCTATCTTCCTCCTCTTTGGGATTCCATCTTCCTCACAGCTAGGAAAAGGCAGCCCAATGTATCAGGCGGTCCTCTCCCAACTACAATTCACTGTCTCAAGAGTAAGTACCTGACTCAAGCTGGTCCAATCAGATCCTCTCTCTTTCATGAATTAGGAATTAAGATTTAGAGGTTGAGTCATTTATTTGGACCTATGCAATTATGTGAAATTGGAACCAAAATTAACACTAATTTACTTGAAAGCTACGTAAAAGCTGATATGACATTAGCATGAGCAAAGCTTAGGAGTATATACCTACAAGAGAGATTGAGAAGAAAATTAAATATGTATTGTACAAATAATTTCTATTTCAAATATCTCAATTATTTGAGTTCTTCATTACCATGGCAGGACTAAGAAAGTCCTGCTACTTCATGTCATTAAGTCAGAAAGGTATGGAGTCTGAAAGAGAGGACCAGAGTCAGAAAAATAAAACCTCTTAGCATGTTAAGAAGACTAATCCTGAGAAATAGAAGGTAATAGTTCAGATGCCACTGATACTAATTTGATATGCATTAAATATTATTGATAGTTGATATCATTAAATATCATCTATTATGATTTTGTCATTTGTGCTGTCTTTATGGTCCATTTTGATGAATGTAAGATGATTCATAAGTTTTCATCAGCTCCTCTACAATCATTGTCCATTTAGTATCATTGTTCCAACACAATTCTACATTGTTCCAACACAATTCTACATTCTTCAAATATGAATTCTCCAAACATGTAGCTATTCAGTAGTAGACCTCCAAAGTTGGAGATGAACTGTTGAATTTATAGAAAAGATGATGAAATTAGCAATAGTCCATTTAACAGCTTATTGGTTTATTTTTTGACAAGTGTCTGTATCAATCAGGATAAGCTAGGCTTTGCTGTGATCACAAAACTCCATAATATTAATGGCTTAAACATTAAAGATGTAATTTTTGCTCACACCACATGTGATGTAGATTGGAGAAGAGCTCTGTGTATGGTTTGCCCTCTTGCACATAGAGGCAAAAGATGTCAGCACCTTTGGCACTTTGGAAAACAGAGCTTTAGGACTTCAATTTTTTGTTCAGACCACACTTGATGTAGGTTGGAGAGGAGCTCATCATAGTAACCCCATGACTCTGGTAAACAGAGACTCCATCTCATTGTGAATTTCCACAAAGACTGCAGCATTGGGAACTGGTTGAGGTGACCCATACACTGACTTTAAAAGCTTCCGTTCACATTTTTTGACTAAAGCATGTTATATGGCCAAGCCTGTGAAAGAAAATGGAGAAGTACAAGTTCATTATGTAACTAAAAGAACTACAATGTGTGTGACTAGTCTTAACAACTAATGCAGGGTGTGTGATTACGATGTTATACAGCTAGTTTTTCTGCTGGTAAAGTTACTTCTCATTCATATAATGGAATTAAGTAAATCAATAACTGATGGTGTTTCATGGGTACACTGGTACCTGAGTTCATTTGAAAACTCCTGGCCTAATCCATGATGGGAATTCCAGTTAGACGGGAAGTTACCAGGGACTGACTGAAGCCCGCCCACATCACAGCATGCAGAGGACCTCGTTCACCACGCCTTAGGCCAATCTGCTGTACAGACCATGATGTAATTGGAATATGGCAAATACAAACACCAGTTCGGATTTTGTTGAGATTGAAACTAAAGAAATGAAGCAAAATAAATGGCTGCTCTGAGAGGGAAGAATCCAGTCTGGTGTTTCACATCCTGTTGGCCTGCAGTTCAGTGGTGCCACCACCCCTGGGGTGGGCAGTGGTCGAACACCACAGCGTTACGTCATGAACTGGTTGTAAGTGTCCAAAATCACCTGCATTTTCTGAGCTATCAAATGAAGAGGTTGGAAAAGTATAAAACCCTTTATAGAAATAAACTGTATTCAGAATCTCAATGTATAAAATCAATACAAAGTGATGCTAAAATGAGTGTGAAGGACCAGCCTCACGTCCCTTTATTCCTGAAGTTCTAAAATGTCTTTAGAACTCCAGAGTACCTGACTTTAAAATTCCAGGATCACATAACCTTTAAGATCCTTTCCTGTGATTGTGTTATTCTAGCTTCAATGACAGCACTTCCTGGTTCCAAATCTAAAGAAATTAACTGCCTGCACTCAATCCTTCTCTGTCTGGCCTGGTGCCTGACCCAGTCTGGCCCGGGTCCCCTCACTCCTCCATATACCAAACAGCCCTCCCTCACCTACTCCTCAAGCCCTGGAAACCCTTATTGCAATTCCACAGTTCTGTCCCCAAAACTGCCAACAACGCTGGCATTTTTTGCCTCTATATGCGAGAGGATAAGCCATGCCCATGATTTAGAAATTCCATGAGCTGAGGGCCTTCTGCTTCTGTGTCCAGGCTCCATTTCCATCCACTTCTCTCCTCATCAAGTGCAGTTGTCTCATCATCCAGGCGTCATGAGGGTTGGTGAATTGCTGGGGAAGAAGGCTCTCACCCCATCTGCGAGCCCCTTGGTAATTTTCCAGGTAATTAATGAGGACTCTGGGAGATACTGGGAACGCCTCTGGAATGTTAAATAAAGTGGCTTTTATTCTGGCTGCCTAGCCGCTGCTGTTTCTGCTCAGTGAAGGAGCTGAGTGTGCTACTAGGGTTGTCTCTGGAACATCACTTTGTTACCAAGGCCCCAGGGCTTCCCTTGGCTTGTTGAGTTGGTCTCATGTCAGGGTGTTTCTGGTGGAAGAGGGACAAGACCTTTAAGACTCTTATAACAACCAGGAACACCTTTTCAAGTCATTGACATTTAAAATGTTGTACTATTTGCCAAAAAGCCCTGTCTTTCTCTAGGTCATTTGCTTCGTCTTTATCTGAGCTGTTCTCTAGTTGCTTACTCCTTGAACATTGGTCTGGACCCATAGGCATCACCTGGGAACTTGCTAGAAATGCAGAACCTCAGGCCCCATCCCAGACCTACTGAATCAGCACCTGCATTTTAACAAAATCCTCTAATCTAGGAAACTGTAGAAGGTTGAGTGACTTGGTAAATGGTGAGAGCCCAGCTGTCTCAAAAAAGCACGTTTTCACAGAGAGCACTGGTCCAGGAGTCAGGAGACCTGGCTTCCGGTTCTGACGTGGCCACTAACTCACCGAGTAACCTTGGCCAAGTCACTTAATCACTCTGGAACCTTGGATGAGCTGGTATCCTGACTCTCCAAGAGTAGGCTGACCAGACATACTATTCTAAACAAGACAGAAAATAACAGTATTGTGCCATTTCAAATGGGACATATGATCAGCTTACTGACACCTTGAGTTTAACCCAGTGAGACTAGACTGACTATAGGTACCATTTGAAATGGAACAGTACCATTGTTTTCTGTCCTGCTTAAAAAGGCACCTCTGGTCAGCCTATCCAAGTGCTTGTTCTGAGGACAGAAAAAAGAAGTAAGCTCTCTCGCATATGCTGATGACATGGTTTTATTGTCAAACACTTAACAGAAAATTAGGCTGACCAGACATAGCATTTTAAATGGGACAGAAAACAACAGTACTGTCCCATTTCAAATGGTACATACTCGTATGGTCAGCCTACTGACACCTTGAATTTAGCCCAGTGAGACTAAGCTGACCATTTGTACATACATATACATAAAATAAAATATTATTCAGCAATAAAAAAATGGTATCTTGCCATTTGCAACAATATGGATAGACTTTGAATGCAGCCCAACACAAATTAGTAAACTTTCTTAAAACATTATATTTTGGGAATTTTTTTTAGCTCATCTATTATTATTAGTATTAGTGTATTTTATGTGTGGCCCAAGACAATTCTTCTTTTTTTAATGTAGCCCAGGGAAGCCAAAAGATGGGGCATTCCTGGCCTAGAGGGTATTATGCTAAGTGAAATAAGTCAGGCTAAGAAAGGCAAATACCCAATTGTTTCACTTATATGTAGAATCTAAAAAACAAAACAAATGAACAAACAAAACAAAAACAACCTCAAGAAACAGAAACCAAAAGGAAGGTTAGAGGGTGGGGCAGAATGGGTGAAAGGGGAAAGGAAATGTAGTCAATAATACTGTGATAAGTCTGCTTGGTGACAAATGATTGCTAGAATTAGTGAGTTATCATATTGGAAGGTATATAAATGTCAAATCACTGTACTATACACCTAAAACTAATATAACCAATAAATGATTGTATACCAACTACACTTAAAAAATTTTTATTTAATAAATTAATGAGTAAATAAAGAAATAGCACCTCCATCTAGAACAGAAGAGAAGTAATAGTGAAGGGAAGCCTGCTTGGTCTTTTCTATGATAAATAATGGTGATAGTGGGGGCGGTGTTAGTAGCAGTAGAGGAAGTAGCAGTAGTAATAATATATGCCAGGTACTTTGCCTGTATAATTTTATTTAAATCTTCATAACAACCCTTTGAAGCTGGTAGTACTATGAAGGAGGAAACCAGGGCTCAGAGAACGAAAGAGTAACAAGCCCAAAGTTAGTAAAGACTGAAAGCTGGATATCAACTAGGTTTGTAAACTCCAAAAATCCTTCCTTCCGCTACACCACCCTAGGAAATTAAGATGCTATCAGTCCCAGGTATATTTATCAAAAGCCTGATGATTATGGGCTAATTCATACCTTACTTTGCACCCATACATGGCCTGAATTGTCTACAAGAGTCCAATTACATTCAACAAATTCAGGATGCTTTTATTTCTTAAATCAATCTCTTCTAACATCAATAGTTAATGAGACTCTTAAAATATTTTCTCCCCACTTCACTAAAGAACCACTTCACTTTCCAGGAGATATTATTCTTCCGCCTGGATAACGTATCAGCCAACATTCCCTGATTTGGCTATCACCAAGCAGGAGCTTTGCCCTGGTCTCTCCCGCTCCTAGAACACTATTTGCTGATGAGCAGAATTTGATATAAGATTAGTCCACTCTGACGCTAGCCGAGACTGTTTAGTTAGAAAAAGGTGACAATAAATTTTATTTTTTAGCTTTTATAGAGTGATTTGATGTCTTATGTCTCCCAGTCATGAAACTGGGAGTTGAAGGACGTTATATAGCAGAGACATTTCTGCAGTACCCTGGGTATCATGAACCCATCTGCCTGTGCAGGGAACTCCCACCTCTGCTGAGCCAGAAATGTGGGGATTGTCTGGGGATCAGAAGAGAGGTATCCCCCTAAGGCTAAAGCTCTTAAAGAGAAGCTCCCAGTGTCTAAGAAGATACTCATTAATTTGGTTTATTCATTCGTCAAATGCCTTCTGTGTTGCAGGTATGGTTCTTAGCATTGGCGATTCAAAAGGAAGTGTACAGTATTAGACAAAGTTCCTGCACCTACAGAGCTGAGGAAGAAACAGGAAATACAACAGGAATTGCTCTCACCTGTAAGTAACAGAAAACCCAGCAAGCAACTCCTTTTTAAAAAGTAGAGTTATTTTTCTCCATAACAAAAAGTCTGTAGGTAGACAGTCTATAGTTGCCACAGCAGCTCAACAATGTCATCAAAGTCCGTGTGTGTTTCTCTCTTTCCACTTCAAATCTTTATTACGGTGGCTTTCCAATTTTGTTTACCACATGCCTCAAGATGGCAGCCGAGGCTCCATCTTTGGAGGACAGCTGAGTTCCCAGAGAAAACCCACGCAAACATGGGGAGAACATGCAAACTCCACACAAACCGCGGCCCTGGCTGGGAATCGATTCTTTTTTTTCTCATCTATGTTATAATAAAACTACATAATTTGAGGACATGCTGTATGTACTCTTATCCTAGACTGTACTATACTATATACTATACTATATTATTATTATACTGTGTGTGTTACAGGTGTTGTGCATAGAAGAAGTATGGAAGATACATAACAGTTAACCATAGTTACTTCTGGGAAAAGAGGTAGAATTGGAGAGAGATAAGGGAAATAGGGAATTTTAATTTTTTCTTATCCTATTTCTGTATAGTTTGAAAGTTTTTACAACAAAACTGTATAGTTAAAATTTAACTGTATAGTTAAAATTTTAACTGAGCCAGCTGATGGGCTGGTATTTGAAGAAGTGAAATATTAGGGAAAGAATGAGCACAGCTGACCAAACACAAGTCCGCTGCCATGGGTTTGCTTAGGAGTGAATCTGTGGATTCGCAGAGGTTGAGGGAGCCTCTCAGCCTCCCTTCCTCTCCACACACTCCAGTCCAGAGTTTCCTCCTTTTCCCACAGTCCCGGAGACAGATAAAATGTACACCCTTCCTGACACAGAATTCTCTCAAGACAAAACCAGGAGTCCTGCAA
Source organism: Craseonycteris thonglongyai (assembly GCA_004027555.1). Lineage (NCBI taxonomy): Eukaryota > Metazoa > Chordata > Mammalia > Chiroptera > Craseonycteridae > Craseonycteris > Craseonycteris thonglongyai. Next base: position 42,978 of record PVKE010005076.1, on the reverse strand, counting down.
CCTCCTCCATGGCTTCCCACATGCTTGTCATTATGTGACACATGGTGTCCTATATGGAAACCATAAGCAGGGCAGTTGGCCAGAACACAGGGCATCTATTCTCAGTCTGGGCCTGATCCTGCTTCAGGAATAGACTGTGAGAGCAGAGTGGTTGGGGTTTCTCTCCCCTTGTGACTGGGAAGGATTATGTGGCCAATGTGCTTCCTGACACTAGCCTTGTCACTGTGGGGAAGATATATTTATAGTGTCTGGCCTGTGATGGAGCTGTCACTAAGAACCTCACTGCCTCGGTAACTCCAGGGCACTGATCACAGCCTAATCCCATCTATACTTACAAGCTCAGTTTGTGGAGTGATGATAAGAGTTGTTCTTCTGATCCAAGACAGAATCAGATGGGCCTGCCCTGGTGGCCTGGTGCAGCTTGGGCACAGGGTGATGGAAGGCCCTGAGCTTCTGACATGTGAGAAGTCACACCACTGCCCACTCCACTCCCCTATGGCCGCAGTGTGCTAGGACGTCCCCCCAGCTTGTAGGGACAGGGCTGTTACATGTAAGGGTCAGACACATTATGAAAAAAAATAAGAAGGATTTTACCTCCCTCTTAAAGGAAAAGAAACCAGGGCTCAGATAACAAATTTTTGCCCCAATGTGTTCATTTCTTGAGTAACAACTACAATGACCTCATTAATCAATCCCAGTAATTTGTCTCACATAGCCCTCAAAAATTATCCATGGGAGACCATCTCTAGATTCTAGAGCCTAGAAGCTTCTACCAACCACTACTAGTTTCTTCCTAAGATGAAAATTATGATCCATCCTTGGACTGGATGGACTAAGAAAGACATTAGTGGGCGCTTGATTAGGAAAGACGTGAGATGGTGCCAGGTTCAGAGGGTGATGGTAAGATAAGGAATGGCAGGGAAGAATCCATTAGGGCTGAGGGCTGGGATCTGGACATTAAGTGTGGTGGAGGCAATAGGTACAAGTTAGAATGCTGAGAAGTTTCTTTAGTCATGTGACTCTGGGTAAATCCCTTTCCTACTCTGGACCTCAAATGTCCTACCTGTAAAATGAATGAGCTGGACCGGAAGCCTTTATGACTTCTGTCTCTGACATCCTATAATACATGTTATTTACCATAGCATGGCATTCAGTGATTGCCAAATGCTGATGTCCATCACTAACCAGGTTTCACCCATCTATTCAGTCATTCATGCCTTAGTTTTCTCTTCAGGGTCATGTGGAAGAGACTGCTAGTCATTTTCCAATGTCCTTTCTTCTTTTTTCATTAGTAAAAAAATACTCCAGTTTTTAGCTGAGCAATTCCACTCAGCTAAAAGACTCAATTTCACAGGTTTTCAGCAATATAATTACGTTCTATCCAATGAGATGGAACTGAAAAAAAACATCATGTGGAACTTTGGGAAACTCTTCTTTAAAAAAAGAGGGTCTGATATGATAGATAACACAATCTCTGCCTTTAAATTGCTTAAACTCTGCTTTGAGAGAGAGAAGTAAAACAATTAACATACGCATGACAAAGATCCATGTCTCTGTCTTGCACCAGTTCTAGATATTTCTTTCAGTCTTCTGGGAGAAAGTAACTGGAAAATTTTATTCATTCAACAAATATTGAGTTCCCATTATTTTCCAGGTTCTGCTGAATTAATGATACAAAATTTGACCTCAAGGCAACACCATTGTTAAATGGAGGTGTTAACTATACTTACCTCACTAGATGAATGTAAGAGCCAGAATTAATAGTGCCTGGAAATGTTTAGCATGAAGCCTCAATAAATATTAGTTTTTACTAAGTAAAAATTAACAAACAACCTACTATCTGCCAAGCACTGCAATTGGCATTTTGAAAACAAAGGTAAGAAGGGAGTATCTAGCAATCAAGTGCCTATTTTGTGCAAGTGCCTTGCCCAGGCACTGGGTAAGGTGTGAGCTGATGTTTTCATATACAATTTTTCATTTAATCAAAGGTAAATAAAACGTAATTCCTGTCTTTTGGTGCAAGGTGGTGCACTGGGAGCACAATGCTTGGTACTTAGAACTTGACTTCATTGGATCATCAGAGTTATGACAGTGATTTGTGCTGCTCTGGGTGTCTTCTCTTAAAACCTCTCCATTTAATTTCTCACAATGCACCTTATGAATTCTTAGTGGATACTTGTATGTGCTATAGTCAATTATCAAAAGCAAGGAGTCAGAGACAATGTGGGCAACTGCCAGTCACCAAAACCCTACCACATCTAATTTATTTTAGCCACAATTTCCAGCATCCGATATCATTTTGTGTACTCTATGTCTCTTTTAAAGATTGATTTTTATTGTTTTTGACAGAGAGAGAGACAGAGACAAAGAGAAAGGGGAGGGTCCAGAGTAGTCTCCACAGTTGTATGTCATCAGTTTTCAACACAGTTTCATTCAACACAGGTGGGCAGGTGGGCACACAGGGCAGAAACCAGGCCAGGGGCCTCCCACATGGGAGGCTCCCCACAGCAAGAACTGAACTGGGGCCACACCCCTGTTCAGCATATGGGTCTGCACAGGCTAGGCCAAGATTCGATCCTCAGAGCCCGGGGCTGCAAGACGAGTGCTTAACCCCCTGAGCCACCCCAGCTTCCCCCTTCATGTTACTTGTGCACTCAATGCAGGTGACACACCTGAAATTCTGGCTGTGTCCCTTACCAGCTGAGTAACCTTGGGCAAGCCACTTGACCCCTCCAAGTTTCTTCCTTTTCTCCACTTGAAAAATAGGAATAAAAACAGTTCCTTCTTCATAGGATTGAATGGTTGTTTCCTTACATGTTAAGCAGGATAAAAAGGTTTACAACTTTATACAATTAAATGAGGAAATACACCTCAGCACTTAGCACATAGCCTGAGATGTAGAGAGCGTAACATAAATGAAACAGTGGCTGTTTTCATTATTATTACATCCTCTTGGCTCTGCATAAGCTTTTACCAGAGCTACCACGCCAGCTCATTTTGCTACTTGGTATGAGTCATCTGCTTCCTCTCCCCTAGAATAAATATAAGGAACCAGTGGGAGTCAGTGAAACATGACAGCAAGCAAGTCTTCAGCTAGAATAATCCATCTTTAGGGGTGATAGCAGAACTACCCCTGACTGAGCAGGTATTGTGCTGGACCCTTTACGTGCCTCTTCAGTTAATTCTCACATTACTCAACGAGAAAGCTCTCCCGCTGCCCACTACCCCCACAGGGACTCTATAGAAGCCCCCTTATTCTTCTTCCACGATCTAGAGAGGAAAATGTCTCCTCCGACATGAATAGGTATGACCCAGTTACTGTGTTTCTCTGGCTGGTGGACACCAAGAGGATGACGTCATGTTATATAATCATTCCTTACTTACGTGTTAGCCCATTTTAATTTCTTGTCAGGGTGCTTATATGTGCATCTGTGCATTTTCCATTCTCAGCCCAAGGGAGCAGACTGTCCTTTAGCTTATTGGGGTGCACACCAGATATTTTTGGTGTTTTAACACTTCCCAAACCGGAAGTCGCCATCCTTCTTCCCAAATAGAAAGGCAGGCTATTACCATAAGTTGGTTCCAGAGACTCCTGAGAACTGAGGAAGAAGCTCCTAAGGAAAGAGTTCATGGCAGCAAGGCGTCTGACGCAAGTGAATTGACTTCGGCATCTTAACTTTTCTGGGCCTCAGTCTTCTCTTCGCAGGATGAAGACATTGGACCCCATGATCTTAAGTTTGCTTCACTAACCCACTAAAAAAGTAACTATTGAGCTCCTGCTGTATGCCAGGCACTGGGGATACCGCGATGACCAAGACAGCAGGTCCTGCTCTCATGGAGCTGATGTTCTAGTCACAAAGACAATAAACAAAAAAATAACTCCAAACAGCGAGGAGTACCAATATAAATAAATAAAAAGGTGAGGATGAGATAGACAGTGCCGTGGGTGGTGCAGGGTGGCCCACTTTTGATGGAATGGCCAGACAAGTCTCCAAAAGAAGCCACATTTAGGCTGAAAATTAAGTGAGGAGAAGCAGCCAGCCACAGGGCTTTCTAGAAGAGGATTCCAGGCAGAGGAAATAGTTATAAAAGTTGTAGGCTTTTCCTTGGGGAGACAATCTGGTTCAATGACACAGGACCCACTGAGCAGGCCCAGACGAGGAAATGTTATACATGATGACACAGACCTCCAGCCCCCGGTAGGGGGCAAGACCTGCCAGACTCCTCTGCAAACGTTTCCCAGCACGTATAGCATGCGAGGCTCAGTGCCACGAAGTCGGAATCACTGCTTAGAGCCAAGTGGCTGCAGGCAACTAAGAGGAATGCACGCTGACCTTTCTGAGAGGCAATGACAATGATAAATGGAAGCAGGATTTGGATGCTCGCCCTTGACTATAAGAGGAAACAGGCAGATTGTAAACTTGGGCTCATGTTCTGAAGCTCAGTTTTCACCAACTATGCAGTTTCTAAAGCTGTTTGCTCCCAAAGAGCACGCAGGCATTTGGACTTAAGGACTAACCTACTGGACTTACAGACTATACTAGGGGATGGGCCAACCTAGTGGGCACATGGGTGGCTGAGATAACATAAAGGGCCATGGTGGGAGTCAAAACACCTGAGTCTCAGCCCCAGAAGCACCCACAGGAGTCAGGTAACCTCTCTAGACGTTATAATAGAAACAAGCGAGCATCTGCTAGGAGCAGGCATGGTGTGAGCTCCTCACATACAAGATCTCAACCCTCAGCACAAAGCCTTGGGGAAAGGACTACCATTATCCCTAGTGGACAGGTGGGGCTACAAGTGATTTTGCAACTGACCCAAGGTCACCCAATGGCAGCAGTGTAATCTAACTTGGGTCAGGCTAATTTCAAGTTGTCTGTTCCAGTCTCTTAGCAATGCATCAGCTCAATGCAAATAGTAATTACTCTATGTGTCCTATCCTTCTCGAAGTTGTTGGGCGACTCAAACGAGATGAGAAGGTTGCTTTGTAAACGCTGCTAAGCTGTTCCCAGGTCTGTTGGACCCATGTAGTACCCAGCAGCCCTGCTGTCTGCAGTTTCCTGCCCACCGCCCTGACCACACAGCTATTTCCCACTCTCACTCCTGTATAAAACACCCACCTGTGCCCCTACTGCAGCCCCAGAAATTGCTGCCCCTGCTGCCCCTAGACTGGTGGCATGGCCCTGCCTTCCTCCGAGCAGCCACGGCAGCCCTGCCCCCGCCTCCCTGTGGGTCTTGGCATTCGGCCAGCAGGATGGGGCCGGTGGGTGGAAAATCTGAGATGTTTTTCTTTCTTGGGAAGAAAGCCAAACTGCAGTTCGTTGGAATTCTATAAATTATGCACCCAGAGAGGATTCAGTTTAGAAAGAACAGGGAAAAGAATTCCTTACTATTTGCTTAAGGAGCTGGGTTAGCTGAGCTGGGGCCAAACCCCATATATTTATTTGGCCTAACCGGCTGTATTTGCAAAACAGGCCCATGTTCCAGGAAGCAGCCAGGCAGACCACAGAACAGCCAGCTTTTCTCTGCAGGCCTTTCTCTGGCCTACTTTCCATACCCTTGCTCCAACTTAGGCTTTCAGCTTGCTTTCCTGGGCCTCACAGGCTGGGGGGTTCAGGGGAAATGAGAACCACTGTGATCTTACTCTGCACACACCTATATCACTTCCTCCCCCTACAACTCCATAATGCCCGACTGTTAGGAGATCAGACCCAATACTGCCTCCTGAGAGCCTTCCTGAGCCCTGGGCCAGGGCTCTTTCCTCAGGGCTTCCATAGCCCTGAGTATTTATTATTGACCTGACCCCCAGCTAGTCTTCCATGGGCTCCTTGAGGGCAGAGACCTTGTGAGTTTTGCTCACTGTGGTATCCCCACTGTGGTATTTCAGTGAAGAAAGCACTAAAGACCACCTCTAGCCTCCTATGCCCCACGCTGGGGCTTTTCAGCTCCAAGAATTCTTTTCAGCAGAAGATGGGCATCCTGGGTGTCGTGTTATTTGTGTTGTGTTGGGTTTTGCTCTCTCTGTTTTTCTCACCTCATCTCCCACTCTTCTCAGCCTTCCACTAAATGGTACATTGAGAGCGAACTGCTGGCAATTACTCACCATATTGTTTCTGCCCCCATGCCTTTGTTTAACCTGATAGCACTGCATCCTATTCCTTCACCCTCACTTCCAGTGAGCCTTGGAAATTCAGTCCCAGGAAGACTTCACCCAGGAAGTCTCTCTTAACCCTCCTCACCTGACCCAGACTCTTTCCCTCAATGGTTAATGATCCCTTATCTTGGACCCCATAAAAACCCTGCCATGCTTATCACTGGGCTTACCACAGGGCCCCAGGGATTTGTTTTTATAGCTGTCCCCACCCTCCCAGACTCCAGGCTACTTGGGAACAGCAAACCTGTCCTAATTATCTCTGTGTTCCTAGCACTTAGCACAGTGCCTGACACATAGCAGCTGCTCAATACATGCTTGTTGAATTAATTAATTATCTAGCATATGTGGAAGATAATTATAGCATGCCATGTCATGGGGCAGAGTGTGATTAAGATCGATCCCAGCAAATGCTATGAGCTCAGAGGAAGGAGCAATTGTTATGGCCTAGAGCAGGAGAAGATATTGTAGAAAGAGAAGCTGACTGGAGATAAAACACAAAAGGCAGGATGGAGAACAGCCAGAGGTAGCAGGAGAAAGTAAAAAATAAATGTCTGGGCTTTAAAAACTGTAAATCAGATCATAGCCTACTCCTATTTAAAACATCAGTGTTTTTTCCCTGTATTAAGAGGGAAATTCAAATATCTTATCAAAAAGCCCGTGAGGCCCCTGGGTCTCATCCAGCCCTCAATCACTGGAAAAGGGGGAAAACTGAGTCCCAGAGTGACATTTACAGGGATGTTATGACCACAGTGTTTTTATTTAAAACACTCTGTTTTTGTTGGGAGTGCATAGCAGATCACGTGTAATATTTTTACTACAAATGTATTTGCCTTCAGTTTAAAATCCCTGAAACGATTTTCCAGAGCTTTTTTTTTCCTCCTATGTGAACCAAATCCTATGAGCCTGCCTTTATATAACACAGTGGAGATTTTTGTTTTTTCCTCTCATGACCCATTTGAAAGTTGCCCTCTTTAACGCTATAGAAACCTATTCTGAGGTTGTTTATCTTTTAAATTACTATGGGGCCTTAATGTTACAGACTTTAAGCCAGATCCCTTGAGAAAAAGGGAAAGCAGAATTATTTGGCTTTTTTCCACCACTAGCTGATGAGGTCCTCATGACAGCACCGGGACAGAAGTGACTTTGATATGTGCCTGCCCACAAAGAACTTATAATCTGAGAGGAGAGAGGTGTGGACTGCATTGCATATCAGGAGGTGATGAGACAGGATAGGTAGTGAAACATAGGCAGTTAGGGGAGGGGATCCCAGCAACCAGCAACTTGCAGTTTCAGTAATTATGACACCCATGTTTGGGAATGTAGCACAGAAATCTGATGGTCAGGAAACTGAGCCACAGGAGGAGATGCCAGGACCCACTGTCCATAACCCCTCAAGTAAGACCTAATAAGGAAATGTCACCTGGCTCAGCCTGAACCTATTCTATGTGACTAACCAAGTATGACACCTCCCAAGTCAGGAATTAACTGCAGGCACCAAATAACTCCATGACATATAGAAGATATATAAGAAAAGTCCCTAAGTGTAGAAACTGGACATTCCAGTTCCGGATGTCCCCTCCTGTCAGAGAGCTTTCCTTCTTTCAGGGGGCATTTCCACTTTCGGGTGCCCTCTCTAATTAGAGAGCTTTTACTTCTTTCCTTTCTTAATAAACTTTGATGCTTCACCTTTCCTGTGGAGTCCACGTTCTCATTCTTCAAGTTCGTGAGACTACGAACAGTAGACATCACCTTTCACAATTGTTCCTGCATCAGTGAGACCTAAGCCAGTCACCACGCTGACCATCTTACGCCCTTCATTTTTGACTCTCCCAATAATCCTAAGGGGTGGATATTATTACCCTCACTTTGTAAGTGAGAAAACGGCAGATGAGAGAAACCAGTCTCACCCAAGGCTCCCTGAGTGTCAGAGTGGGAACCTCAGCCCTGGTCTGTGACTTACCTTTTTGTCAAGATTAGCTCCACACAGGAAGAGAAGAAATTTGCTTCAACTGTTCTGAATAGAAGCTGTCCTACAATGTATCTAGCCCACCCCTACTCCCACTGAAGGCGGTAATAGTAAAGCTTACAGTTGTCGATCATGTATAATACAGTTTTGTATAGCTCTACTTTTCACAATAACCTCCAGGAAAGGTATTGCAATCCCATAGCTGCAACATAGGTAAGCAATCCCATTAACAGTGGGTCTTAAGAGATATTCAAAGAGGCTTAAGAATTTGTGCTAGGTCACACAGAGACAGAGTCAATATTCTAACTCAGTCTTGAAGCAAGTCTTTTCCCCACTGTGCCCAGCTTAGACGAAGCACTGAATCACACCATTCAGTTTGCTACTTCTGACCCCAGAAAGAGCACTGAGAAAGGACCTTAGAAATTGTGCTCAGCAGAGAAGGGCTCATCGTGAGGCAGGAACTTGTAGAAAATATATGGAAGACAGAGATGAGAATAATCGCAGGAGACTGAGACAGACAGATCTCCTGTTATATCACCACGGACAGGGCCCTTCCAACTATCATCACCAGCACCCTGTTAAGCCCAGGGACATGTTCAAAGAAAAATTACTGAGCACCCTGCTCTGACTGCCCAGTGCTGTCATTCAGACCCAATCGCCCACATTCTGTGCTCAAGTCGGTCAGGCTTAACTCATTCCTGGAATATTGTGCTCGAGGCCCAGGTGGCTCAGCCACAGGGTCCACCCCCACCCCAGAGCAGTTGGGAATTTAGCCCCCAGAGGACTATAGGCACGTCAGAATAGGTACAGGGACTTCCTGGTACGGGGCTCTAAGAATGCTCTCCCAAGCTCCCAAAGGTGCTGACGCCACTTTTCCATCTTTTGGTGCCAGCCTTGCCGTTTTTCAGCCATTTCTAATAAACTCTGTCGCTAAACCAGAACTCGGTGTGTGGTCTCTCTTCGGCAAACTTTACACTCCCAAAACATCATGGCCCCAAATAGGGCCTGGGCCAAATTCAGATTACCCAAAGGTATAACTGATCACCAAACCCAATCTAGATTGCGGGAAAGGTATGTAGGCAACTTTAGGAATCAAAAAACAGCAAGAGCCACCAAGGGACAATTCAAGATGGCAGCCTACAAGGAGTGGCAACAAGCAAAGGTCACAAAGGTCAGGAAGAGGACTGACATTGAGAGGCTTGTCTGACATGCCCAGGGCCTGGCATAGTGCCAGCATTTTTATAGCCAAGTAGAGTTCCTTCATATCCCAAGCCCACTAAATGCATTTGGGAAAGTGGATGTGGAGACAGAAAGAGAAGGGAAGAGAGGGAAGAAGAGAGAGAACAACAAAAATGGTACCTTTGACTCTACCAGTCATTGCACTCCATGAGCATATGCCCTGCGTGAATGTGAGGTGGGACATCAGCTGCCCCTCAGGAGATGAGAGCCCCTCAGACTTCTTAGCAACAGCATCAAATGACATTAAAGGTGATTGTTGTGTTGAAATTATGACCTTTAAATGCAAACAAACTGATTCATCTTGTCTTCATTCCAAGAAACATTGATTATGTCCAAATACTAGAAAATAAGATCTCTGTGAGGAACTAAGTGAAAGTTCTGCGAAGGGTGACTTCCCCAGTGCAGAGTCATGGGGGATTTTGATGGTGTAAGCTTTTCACGCTTTGTGCTGACTTGGGAATTACCCCCAGGTCGATGACACTGAACTATCAATGGATGCCTCATGTGGGCAGGAAGCTCCTGAAGGCCCAGGGCCCAGAGCCTGAGGTTCTATATAAACTGATATTTATCTCATAAAAAGGGGGTTGGTTGTTAAAATAAAGATAGTTGGGAAGCCCAGATGGCTCAGTGGTTAAGCACTCACTTTGTAGCACTGGGGACCGGGGATCAAATCCCGGTCCCGGCCCGTGCGGACCCACATGCTGAACTGGGGAGCTCCCCCAGTTCAGTTCTCTCTCTGTCTCTGTCTCTGTCTCTGTCTCTCTCTCTCTCTCTGTCAAAAATAAATAAATAAAAATTAAAATTTATAAAAAATAAAAAATAAATAAATAAATAAATAAATAAAGATAGTTCAGTCCATTGGGTAAATGGATCACAACTTCTTTATCCAGTCATTTATTAAAGAAAAAAAATAAAGATAGCTCAGTTAACCACTGGCAGTTATAGTGTGGCAGGATAGACCCACTGGAAAATGTATGATGAGGCTCTTCCAGAAAGAAAAAAAAAGCATTTTTTCCCTTTTGCTCGCTCCCCTCCCATACCTCTTTACTGCAGATCTGATGTTCTCTTGTACCAGGGGAGAGTTTAGGAACCTTTGTTTTCTAAAACTTAGCTCTGTTAAGATCTAGATGGGGCTGATATGAGATCATGGCAGGCTTTTCTTTGTTTTTGTTATTTTTAAAAATTTGTATAAGAGTTTACTTGAGCCAAGCTGACAACATATGCCAGAAAGCAAGAGCTCAAATGCTCACAGCAGACCCTTAAAGGAAAGGCAAGTGGAGCTCCTGAAGGGAGACAATAGTGGACATAGGGGTGAGGAGTATCTGAGTCAAGGACATGTACCCTGCTCCCATACAGTGCCCCACAGAGGCTTGACCTTGGATGGGAGGTGACTGCCTGATGTCTCTGAAAGGCTGGTCTCTAAGCACAGTGGCCTTGAACTCTTGTCAAGCCTGTGGTTAGAAGGCTTAAGGTTTGCCAGGGAGAGCAAGGACAGCTGGAAGTCTTGGGCAGGTGGCAGAAGATCACAGCACCAGACACCAGCACAGGGAAGCCAAAGGAGCAATGCAGCAATGGGGCTGCCCTGAGTTACAGCCCAGTAACTTAGAAACCCTCCCTCATTTTCCTACAACCAGGAATCTGGTATAGTCCAATGGAAGAGGTGTGGGGAGCCTCACTAATGACTGATGTTGAATTTCCCTTACAGAGGAGTGGGGAGAGAGTGTTCCAGCCATTTTACTTTTATTTAGAAAAAAATGAATAAGTGTATTGTTTCTTAAGCTTGAGTTCTGCTCCATGATGTCTCCCTGGATAATATTATTAAATAATAATAATAATAAAACCTAACATAAGCAGAGGGTTTCTCAATTTACATCTTCACATCCAAAAGTTCCTGAGCTCTGGACATTATTATCCTTTGAGGTGTGGATTGTAGAAAGAACCCATGGCCTTTGAACTCGTCCTCAATATTTGGGACTGCTTTCCATAACACCACGTGGTGTTCCATGGACAGTTGCCATTATCCATTTCAATCTTTTAGAGAACTGTTCTTTTCAATAATATCAGTGGAGCACCCTCTCTAACAAGTGCCACTAGATGACCTCACATGTGTGGCCAATGTGATAAGCAACATGATTGACACATACTAGGTGCTCAATAAATGTTTGTTGAAAGTAAAAAATGAACAAGTGAATAAATTATTAGATTAATTAAGCCAGGTTTTTAAATTAATAGACTTTATTTCTTAGAGCATTTTTAGGTTTGCAGAAAAGCTGAACAAAAGGTACAGTTTCCATACACTTTCTCCCCTCCCCAGGTGCATATACAGTTTCCCCTATTAGTACACTGGTATAATACATTTGTTACAACTGCTTGTATAATATTGATGCATGATTATTAATTAAAGTCCACAATTTGCAATAGAGTTCACCCTTCGTGTTGTCCAGTTCTTTGGGTTTTGGCAAATGCATAAGTAAGGTGACCAGATTTTAACATTGGTAAAGTGGGACACCATTGACCAGGGGGGAGGGGGTTCTTGATTAAAAATTTGGTCTATCTCCCACCGTTCCCTAGCTTGTCGTGCATTCTTTCCAAAAATCGGGACTTTTTTAAAACACCGCGGGATGCGGGACAAATTGTTAAAAATCGGGACTGTCCCGCCAAAAGCGGGACGTCTGGTCACCTTAGAATGTCACGTATCCACTATTACAGTATCATACAGCATAGTTTCACTGTCCCAAAAATGTCCTGTATTCTACCTTCTCGTTCTTCCCTCCATTCCTCTAACTCCTGGCAGGCACTTTTTACTATCTGCATAGTTTTGCTTTTTTCAGAATGTCATAAAGTTGAAATTATAGGTATGTAGCCTTTTTATACTGGCATCTTTCAATTAGCAACATGCATTTAAGATTCCTCCATGTCTTTTTGTGACTTGAAAGTGCATTTCTTTTCAACCCTGAATAATTTTCTATTGTATGGATGCACCAAAATGTGTTTATTCCTTCACCTATTGAAGGGCATCTTGGTTGCTTCCAACTTTTGGCAATTATGAGCAAAGCTATATAAACATCTGTGTGCAGGTTTTTTTGTGGACATAAGTTCAACTCATATGGATAAATACCTAGGAGAACATTTGCTGCATGTATGGTAAAGGCTATCTTTAGCTTTGTTAAGCCTGGTTTTATAATGCTATTTCTAGACAGCATTATTTCATAAAATAGGGGAGAGGGTAGAAAGTTATGAGTTGACTTCACACAGAGAGAGGAACAGGCCCTGCTTTTATTTGTACTAAGTGAGATATTTAGCTTCAAAATGTATACCTAAGTCCTAATATACTTGGGTTTAGTGAATAATATGTTATATAATTGCTCCCATGATTTCATTTTGGTCTTTTCAAGTTGGCTGCCAAGACAGGCTAGTCTGAGAAGGTTCTTTCCCATAGGAATTATACATTTTAGTGGGAAAGACAATGAATAACTATTCAACTGAAACTGTTCAGGTAGAAGTCCTAGATAGAAAAAGACCACAAGTAAACAGGCAAGAAAACAAATACGTTTTCTCATTCAATTGCATGGCGAATCTGCAGGAGCAGCTAAACTGGGATTTGGGGGTGGGGGGTAAAGGGGATGGGACAGGGAGGGCAGGTAATTCAGAGACAATCTGACTTCAGAGAGATGTTATTGGGAAAAGCAGGCATATTAGGGGGAAAGATTCATGTTTTGAGCAAAGAAAAACTTTAAAACATGAAAACAGAAATCAAGATGTCTTTACATCTCTCTGCAATGTCAGCCACCTTCCTCTGTATCTTTATACCAGAACTTCTTCACCTGGTATATCCCTCTGAAGCTAAACTGAAAGAGTCTGGCTTGTCTTTTTCTTACTGCCCCTCACACTGCTACTTTGCACATAATAGGTGATCCAGAAAAGCTCACTACATTGAAAAGGGAAACTTTCATTAATACACACATGAAAAAAGGATTCCAATTTTACCCTCAACATTTAACTATCACGGAAACCAGCGAAACCAGAAATCTTCTCCTCTTGAGTGTGTTTAAGTGGTATGGAATGAAAGTAGCATATACGTTGTCAGAGCTCTGTAATCATTAACTATTCTCCACCATCCTGGAAAACGTGAACTTGGATAAGCTCCAAGTACCTTAGCAACAAGCCAGCAACTCCCAACTGGAGCCTCCAGTCATCTGATGGGGCCAGAATCCCAGAGACAAAGCATTTTTTATCGACGCAAACTGTCTTGCTTCCAAAGCTGGAATCCCAAGAATCAAGCTAATGAGAAGACCCAGTGCCAGGATGTCATATTGAGTTAGGAAGGCCAACCCATGAACAGTCTGTTTCTCTGTGCTCAGCCCAGACTGGAGGAGACACAGGACAAACATCTACGGTGGCTTCTGAAAAGCCCCCACACTTAATGCTTGAACACCCGGACAATCACTGTCTTTAGCTGAGACTGTGGGAAAGGGTGCAGACTGTGGAATGTTTTCTGAACGGACGGGCAGTACCCTATGCAGAGTAACAGAAGCTGCCAGCTGTAGGCCTGGGCAGCATGATGCCCCCAAATGCCCAAGCATGGCAATCAGGGGGTTTTCTGCTTGATAAGCCTGAGGATGAGACCCAACTTTTCACCTCTCCTTCTAATCCCACCTCTAACCAATGGCGTCATCTAGGGCCCAGCTGCTGGCTCTGTTAAATGTACCAAAATGTACTGAGCTCCATGTATAAGCACGCGTTAAGCACTTTACATCTATCACCTCACTTAATCCTTATAAGAGGTTTAGAATTTAGAAACATCATGGACCATATTTTACTGATGGGAGGGCAGAGGCTTAGAGAAGCTAGGTTAGCAGTTCTCCAAGTATGCTTTCTGGACCAGCAGCATGAACATCACCTGGGAACTTGTTAGAAATGAACATTCTCAAGCCCCATCCCAGACCTAATTTACTAGATCAGAAACTCTGTGGACGGGGCCAGCACTGAATTTCAACAAGCCTTGCGGGTGATTGTAATGCAACTGACCTAAAACCACACAGCCAGAAGGATCCACCACCAGCCCTGTGGCTCCAGAGCCCTGCTCCTAACCTCCGCGCAATAGGTTTATCTGGACACAGGCATAAAGGGCCTCGGTGCCACCCACAATCACAATGTCCAAATTTACAGAATTGGCAGTTGTTAATAGATGCTTGGCTGCTGCAAATGTCTGGTCAGATTCATAAGAGGGATAAAAGAGGAGATGAAACCTGTTTTTCCTACATTAAAGGCTTCTGTATGACTTCATGGGCACTGTCACATTTGTCACAGGAATGAGGGTTTTCTGTACTCTAAACATTTACCCCACCCTAGCCACAGGGAGTTCCCAGAGGCTACACCCCAGCCTTACAGAATCTTCATTTCACACCCAAGAAAGCAGACAGAGCAACTCAGAGGAATGGAGAGCATTTGATGTTAAAAACTCACGAATTAAAAGCATCTGTATTCATTTCCCAGGGCTGCCATAAGAAAGTATCACCAACTGGGGAGCTTAGAACAATGGATACCTATTTTTGCACAGTTCTGGGGTCTAGAAGTCTGAAATCAGGGTGTTGGCAGAGCCACGCTCCCTCTGAAACACAGAGGAAGGGTCTTCCCCTGCTTCTTCCAGCTTCTGGTAGCCCCCGATGTTCCTTGGCTCATGAAAGCCTAATTCACATGGCATTCTCCCTGTGTCTTCACATCACCTTCCTTCTATATGTGTCTATCTCCGTGTCCAAATTTAACCTTTTAATAAGGAGACCAGTTACTTTGGATTAAAGGCCCATCCTATTCCAGTCTGACCTCATCTTAACTAAGTCCATTTGCAATGGCCTTATTTCCAAATAAAGTCATAATCTGAGGTATTGGAAGTTGGATTTCAACATATGAATTTGGAGGAAACATAATTCAGCCATTGCAGCATATATTTATGAGGGTGAGGGATTAGACTACAGAAGTTTTTGTTCATGGTGTTTGATGCAAGACCATTTTGGAGATTTTTAGACTGACATCAACAAGGCCATCTACCTGAGGGTAGTTTCCATCATGGCTAATGGTCAGAATCGTTTTCATTTTGTTGATTGTTTCCTTTACTATTATATAAGAAGCTTTTTAGTTTGATGTAGTTCTACTTGTTAATTTTTGTGTTTGTTGCCTGTGTTTTGGGCATTTTATTAAAAAATAAATCATTACCAAGACCAACATCAAGGAGCTCTTTTCCTGTTTTCTTCTAAAGTTTTATGATTTTAGGTCTTATATTTAAGTGTTTAATCCACTTAGTCCATTTAAAGTTAATTTTTGTATGTGGTGTAAAAATAAAGTTTTGATTGATTGATTGATTTTGCATGAGGATATCTAGTTTTCTCAACACAATTTATTGAAGAGACTATCCTTTCCTGATTATATATTCTTGGTGCCCTTCTCAAAAATCAGTTGACCATTTTGTATGGATTTATTTCTGGAATCTCTATTGAACTGTATTTGGTCCTACTCACTTGTTCATCTCTAGGATCTAGCCCAGTGCCTGACACACAGTCAGCACTTAGAAACTGTTAGGTGTAAGGTAGATAATCGTCTATAGCTCTCAATCATTACCACCCACACAGAAGTTGGAGAATAGGCTGTGACCCAAAGGAAGAAACCACCTTCCCCTTGGTTGATAAATAACAAACAAGAACATTGCCCAGACTGCACACCTTGGGTTTATCCATTTCAACTCACTCCTACTTTAGAGCCACAATGAAAGCAAATAGCTGTTTATAATCCTAATGAATGTCAGCTTTACAGGGTTGTACTGTTACCTCCAAAGCATAAAAAATAAATTGTATATTTAAATTGAAAATGTGGAACACATTCCAACAACACTGTGACTTCTCCAAACATCCAGATCGAAAAGAAATAAAACTAAGTTGAATCCTTCTGTTTAAGACACTGAGCATAATGCAAACACCAATAATGTTGACCTCAAGGGGTAAATTATTCAGAATTACATAATAAATTAGAAAAGTTCTTGTAGACAAATTTTATTTTCAATGTGAAAACTTTCTTTCAGAAGCCAGCATCATTTGAATAAGGGATTGATTTAGTGGTAAATTAAAGAATCTATTGCAATTCAGAGCCCTATTTCACATCATCTGCTTAGGAGCCTATTGCAAAGCCTTCATGCCAGGCCACTTGGCTATGATGGTATTTAAATAATGGCATCTCTTTTCCAAACTAGTTTGCCATTTATCAAAGCTGCAATTCTTCTCCTCTGGGTCCAATTTCATGTTCATTTGCTTGTTTACCAAGTCTCAGCTGGTATTTTTTACCCCAAAAATGTAAATATGCCTCCAACTTTGATTTAGGGCCAAGGATTTCTAAAAGCAAGTCAGACTTCAAATGTTGTTCTTTCCTGTAGGAACGCCTTATCAGATCTCATCACACACATACTGATTTTATGAAAATAAACTCACTTGAAAGCCAATAAGAAGCCCAGTTTTTGGGACCAATGACAGTAAAAACATATCATGAATGTAACTGTGAGCTCTACTGGCAAAGGTTTCTTCTACTCTCCAAATACAGCAAAAAATCTGCTGAGAGACATTTGATTCTTCTGTAATTTTGGATTGCCTAAAGCAAATATAGTTTGAAGCAGAGATCCCCAGCAGCCCAGCACAATTATTTGGGTTGAAATAATTGATTTCAAAAGGAAGGCCATCTCTGGACAAAGGAATGATCACGTTTACAGTAGTCCTTCGAGTCATTTGAGTTTTGTTTGCTAGTTTGTTCACAAGAAGACAGAACTTTGAGGAGATCAGAAGAATTTCTTCAATATTGATTGATTGTCAATCTCCCTGCTGATATCTCTGAAGAGAAATTATTTGTATGTGTTTCAAATCACTTTTCCACTTTCTAACCTCATGCATTAAGGAAAACAGAAAGGTTGACTTTTCTTTACTAGACAAGCTCTGGCCCAATATTGATTATTGGGGGCCAAGTCCTGAGATAAGTACTTTACATGCGATATTCCATAAATTTTCACAATATAATAAGGCAGGTACATATACCATTTTATAGATGAGGAAAATGAGACTCAAAGGGGTCTCAGCTTGTGAAGACCGCCTGGGCTTAAACACTGGTCTTTCTGACGCCCAACCTCAGCAGGTTTGCCTCCCCAAGTCTGGGTTGCTTAGAGCTGGCATCAGGTTAGTGCCTTGGATCTGCCTCCATAGAACTTTTCCTTCCCCACAGTCCTCCTCATCCTCCCTCCAGGCTGAGAGCTTGTTCCAGGCTGTCCTCTTGTCCCCATCCTCTCAGGACTGTGCATATGGACAGCCACTCTGGAAGGCAGGGCCTGTATCTCTTGTTTCTTACTTTTCTCCAAGGCCTACAACATACCAAGGCTCTTGAAGTCATAGTGCATGACTGATTGGGGTTTAGATCCCCTCTTCTAAAGTCTCATTCAGGGATGCTGGGATAGCTCAACAGGTTGAGCACTTGACCTTGCAACCACAAGACCCAGAGATCAAATCCCTGCCCAGGCCCGTGAGAAACTATATGCTGAACTGTGGCATAACTGGCAATCACCGGGATGGCTTGGTGGCAAAGGTTCTCGCCTTCCATGAAGGATGCTCCCAGTTTGGTTCCCACCCTGTCTGGCCTCACATCCACCTGTGTGGAATGGACTCATTTCCCAACTAATGATGTACACAACTGTGGAGACTGCTTGGGCCCTCCCCCTTCTCTCTTTCTCACCTTCTCTCGATAACAATAAAATAAACCTTGAAAAAAATAAAAAATGAAGTCTCACCCATCTCATCTAAGAAATACCCTCAACTCAAGACTCCTTCTATCATCCAAGTCCCCGATAAAAACATTTATTCAAGTCCCTTTTCATCACCCACCAAGAGAGAACAGCTCTACCTAAGCATGAAGGAAGACCAAGAAAAGAGAAAGGAAAGAAGAAAAGAGAAGGGAGAGAAGAGAGGAGAGATGATGGGGGTTAGTTCTGCTCATATCAGCAGCAAATCCCTTTCCCACCACTATTTTGTATAAAGACCCTGAAAAGTGAAAGAATTTGAAATTTGGGTAGAAAAGGGGCTATGAGGAGTTTAACAAAACTACAGTGAACAACTTCTTACTTACCATTTGTTTTCATTGCATTTTGTTTTTCTTTATTCCTTTAAGACCAGGACACAAGTAAAATCCAGGACTTAAGACCAGGACACAGTAAAATCAAATCAACTATCTGAGCTCTGAAAGGCAAAAAAAAACATAGCCCTCTCTCTACTAAAGAAATAGGTGAATAAATTGACTTTTTCAGCTCTTAAATATGGTGCTTAAATTAAAGCACTAAAAACCCCAGTGAGCAGCTACAAACATGAAGAACATAACTTCCCAGCCTGAAGACCCTTTTGGAATGCACAATACTGACAGAGAAACCACAGCTCAGCAAAAAGAGCACTGACTTGGTGGGCTCTCCCCAATCCTTCACACTGACAAGCTGTGTAACCTTGGAAAAGTGACTTACCCTCTCTGAATGTCAGTTTCCTCAACTAGAAAATGGGGATAATTTGAATTTGACCTAAAGGGATTGTTGTGAGGATTAAATAAGTAATTCCTCAATAAATATTAGTTAAATTCTGATGCTTATGGCCTCTTGCACACACACTATATGTGGCCACTGCCATCCTAAAATTTTTTGAATATCCATAGCTCCTCTGGGCAATTCACCAAAGTTTGCCTGCACCAAAGATCCTAGTATACTTACTACTTCTTCCTGTTGGCCTACCTTCCTCCTCTACCTCCCACAAGATTCCATTGTCTCATTGAACTGAACAGAGCTAGATACAAACAACTGAGTCTTTAGTTAAAAATAATTCTCACTAAAGATTGAATGGCCCCAGGTCAAGCTCCTGTGTAGCTTTACAGCTTCACCACCTATAGAGTCTGGGTAACGAACTCAGCTGTGTTTGCCTTGCACTGTGTTTTAATCTCCACTTTACTATTCTACCCCAGGAAATTGAGCTAATTGAGTCAGTTGGTTGGCAAACTCCTATTCAGTTTAATCAGTTAATAAGTCTCTAGTATTTGTTTGTGGTCAGTAAATGCCACCTTACCAACCTAAGAGGCTGGAGTTTTCTCTTCCCAAGTCCTCAGCCTCTCTCTTTCACTGCTCCCCAGCATCTCTCAGCTTGGCCCCTCCCCACAGCTCAGTCCCCAGGATGGATGCCAGATCTACTCCAACATGAGGAAATCCTCAATGCAAACCATATGCAGATTGTTAAACTGAACTTAATTAAACCCTACTCATTACATAAAAGTTTAGAGGTGACTTCAAATAAAAGATAGGATAAGATGAATGTCATAGTTATGACACCAGATTAGATGCAGCTGAATTCATAAAGTGGGCCCTTAATAGGCCAAATGAGACATTTTACAGGGTCAGCCCAGAACTTTTGGGGTCCCTCTGCCCTTCCTTACTGATTGCAGGTTATAAATAAATTCTGCCACACACTATCTCCCTTCTCTACTTTCACACTTTCCAACTACTTCTAGTATTCAGCATACTTGGGCTTTCTCTTTCCCAAGGGAAGTAGAATTAAATCAGTGGAGACTGGGACAATAGGAAGTTGCCTCTTTTCTGAACCCTGCCTTGATGGGAAAGCAAACAGTTGTTCTCTCAATGCTCTTGGTCTTTCTGTCTTGCACTTCAGCCACCTATTTGTGGGCCACAAACTTTGCAGCCCTCTCCTGGTTCCTTTAGGCCAGTGGATCCCAACCTTGGTTGTCTGTGAGAATTATTTGGAGAGCTTTAAAAATGCTGGTGCCTGGGTCTCAACCCAGTTGAGTTAGAATCTCTGTTGGAAAGGACTGGGCATCTGTATTTGTAAAGTTCCTGAAGGTGATTCCAACATGTAAAAAGAGTGGAAATCTACTTCTGTAAATTGCCTCATATTGTCTGCTAGTATTTCCAGGTCATAATATTACAATGGAATATTCCTGGGGGTTGAGGGAAAAAGGCATAGAAAAAGCAAGGACGATATTATCCTCATCCAAAGGCAAATTTTTTTTTATTGTTAAATTTATTAGGGTGACATTGGTTAGCAAAAATTATATAGGTTCCAGGTGTATAATTTTACAGTACTTTGTCTATGTGTTACAACATGTGCTCACCACCCAGAGTCAGCTTTCTTTCCATCATCATATATTTAGCTTCCCCTCCCTCCTCTCCTACCCACTCCCCTTTTACCTTCAGGTAACCACTAAACTATTGACTACGTCCATGAGATTTTGTTTCTTTGTTGCTTTCAGTTTTACACTCCACATATGAGTGAAGTCATATGGTTCTTAGTTTTTGCTGTCTGGCTTATTTCGCTTAGCATGATGATCTCAAGTTCCAGCCATGTTTTTGCAAATGGCAGAATTTCATCTTTTCTTATCCCTGAGTAATATTCCATTGGTAACGTTTCCATACAGGTTTTGCACAATAAATTCACCCTTTTGCAAATTGAATTCGCCCTTTTGCAAATAAAATTCACCCTTTTGCACATTGAATTCACCTTTTTGCAAATTGAATTCACTCTTTTGCACATTGAATTCACCCTTTTGCAAATAAAATTCACCCTTTTGCACATTGAATTCACCCTTTTGCACATTAAATTTACCTTTGTGCAATTCAAGTACTTTTACATATATATTATATTTAAAAAACATTAAATAATGTTAACTGCACAGTAAAAAATAAAAAACTCATACATACATAATTTATCATATGTCGGTTCTCCTGTAGTACCTTGTTTTTGTTTTCATCAGTCAACTGTGTGCAGAGTTGATATAGAAACGTTACCTAAAAACCAAACATATTAAGATTGCCTTTTTCTGTTAATATGGGAATGTTGTTCAATCATTATAAATAATCCTATAATATTATACAACAAAAGTATTATATCTGAAGTGCGCTCTTGGGATTTCAGTTGGTCATCTCCATATACATATAGTTTTAAATATTTAGAATACATAACTTGTGCTTGAATAGAATACATTTGACTGTCTGATTGTGTAATCCTTAGGCACAGGTATTATAAATAGTGTTACTCTGTGGTAAATATGCATATTAAAGATTCAAAATGCTAATAATTTTATTTTTAAAACTTTTTAATTTTAAAGGGTTACAATGAATACATCTTCTGAATCAAGTTCTGAAAGCCCAGGTAAAACGCATTTGGGCAGACAAATGCAAATCAACTCACCAGAATCATCAAGCACAAGTTCAAGCCGTCTTGTTGTTCCACGAAATCATCCACATACAGTACATACAACCGTATAAGTTTTGATAAAAAAAACATCCTAATAAACTGCTACAATCATGGTAAAACCATCAATGAATTGGCGGAAATTGCTGGCATAAATAAAATTTTGTACAATTTCATAATTACATATGGAGATGAAGATATGTATGAACACTGTGTGCAGATATGTATGTAATTCACTTCTATGTTAATTGATTTTTGGTTAATCAGATTTTTGGATATTCAATAGCCCCAGGGCTGCTATGCTTCTTGAGTTTTTTTAAATTGTCTTATTTTGTTCCTTCCTGTCTTATTAACTATTTCATTTCACTGTTGCCAGTGTGACTACCACACTACTACCCCCACACACATATACAAAAATGCTTTTGATGTACACAAACCCTTTTTGACCTCCTCTATTCTGTGGGCTAGGAAACAAAGAGTTTATTTAATTAGAATTGTGTGCAAAGTAACAGTAAATAGGCTATGAGTTAGGAAGTTCTTAAGGAAGATGCCTCTTTATAATAAATAAACTTTAGTGCAAGTTCTTCATTCACCATTTTGAATATTCAGAAGTTATTGTAGTTATAGGCTGTTTTAAAAAATAGGTTGAAAAAGATGAAACAAATGCATTTGATCTGTATATGCTAATATATGTTTATCTCCATAATTTGTTTTATCTCATGTATAGAATGAAATTTTCATCACTGTGTATTATTTTTTCTTATTCAGAGAATGTATAATTTTTTAAAAGCTTAATAAAAATAATTTTAATTTTAAAAAAAGTTGATAAATATGTGACTCCTATCTAATGAAAGAGTTAGCAACTGAAATTATGAGAATTGAATTTTCCATGAAGAATCAAATACTCACTAAGCTAAATAAAAAGCATGCCCACTGACCCAACTGTCACTGACAACTACAAAACAAACACCTAGAAACAAACAATCACAGATGTTATAGCCTTCCTTTGAGTTGATTAGAAAGCACACCGAGCATTTGTGCACCCAGCACTGTTGCGTGAGCTATTCAGATAAGCAGCAAGCCACTTCTCATTAACTGGACAGCTGTAGCCAAGCTAGCCCAGGGCCAAGGACCTCTTCTCATTCTGTACTCAGAGGCCACACAAGCCACTCATGCGGAGAGCGGAGCTAATACTGCCTTGCTCCCTCACATCCAATAAGTCCCACTGCCCGTGCCAACCAACCTTTCTGTTCCTTCTCACTGGGCTATTCCAATGACCCCCAGCTGAACTTCTGATTCCCACTTCTTTTCTTTTTCTCTGAGCCATCCCTGACAAAATTTTCTAACCCTCTGCTCATTGCAATGCTTGCAGGTCAAGACAACCTTCCGTCTGTCTCCCTATTAGCTAAAGAAGGAAAGATTGCTTTCTTCAATGGCCATCCTTCACTGCAGCCCCTCGCCCTAAGGCCAAACATGCGTATCTCCCTGCTTTCCCACCACACCATAGTTATTGCCACTTCTTGCCTTTGCTCTTGCTCTTATGCCCACCAGAATACTACCTCTTTTACTCTGTCTATCCAAATCCCACCCATCCACATCTCCTGAAGAAGCCATTCCCAAGCACGCCACTCCTTCAGGATTGCTCCTCTCATTCAACTCCTCGCAGTTCCCAACATTTAAGAACTTCCTTTTCTTTCCCAACTGTCCCTGGAATAGTCCCTGGATTTGAGTAGGGCTCTTGCCTGAAACTTCCTGGTGGCTCCTGCCCAATTTCTTTTTCTCTAAAAACTAGCATGTTCAATGAACACAACTGACCTTGTAAATGAAGGAGACCCTAACTAAGAACGGCAAGGTTTCTATTGGGGAAAAGTGCAGTATCTCTCCTGCAATAACACATTGCCCTTGGAGTCCATGGAGAAAGTATGAGTGGGCGAGGTTCCCAGATATCCAGCAAAGAAAGTGCAAGTCAGCATCCTCCCCGCCCCCCAGCCCACCCTGCACTTGCCAAAGAGCCTTTAAAATGCACTTCAGTGTGTTCATCTCTTCGTTTGGAAAGAAAACAAGACTTGCCGTTCTGTTTCTCTCATTTCATTAAGGACAGAGGTCATCCCAGGAAGGGGAAGGGTAGTTTCCAAGAGAGGACTTGTGGGGGAATGGAGGTGGAGTGAGGGAACTTCTCATCCCTTCTCTTGAGGCTGCTTGACCCTTTGAAGAGAACAAGCCCAGCTTTCATAGTGAATGATCTTCAGTGCAGCCTCTGCCAGAACTTGGCTCTCCTTGGCTAAGGCAATACCCAGAGGATAAGTTCAAGGTCAGACAGGGTGTCCAGACAGGACTGACCAGAGGAGGTAGAACCAAGATAGATGGGAGATAAAAGAATGGAAGTGGGGATAAGGAAGAAGGCAGGACGTACATGGTAAAGGGAAGCCCAGGAAAAGCTGAACCTGCAAGTTTCTTTCTCTCTCTCTCTCTCTCTCTCTCTCTCTCTCTCTCTCTCTCTCTCTCTCACACACACACACACACACACACACACTCCTGCACAGTAACAGATTCTTTGCTTTCCCTCCTCTCTTTAACTCCCCAAGGCATGTCTATAAATAAACAATAAGACCCCAGACTGACTGGAACCCATTATTAGCTCTTGCAGTGTTCAGGCTATAAGTACATAAGTCCTCACAACGTTCCTTACTCGTGGTTTTTGAAACCTTTTCTCATATGTAATCTTCACCTGATTCCTACATCACGCACCTTAAAGGGCCTGGAAGGCCCCTGCACCAGCCCCATTACAGCATCATGATCAGCGCACATCCACACTCCCAAAGTTCTCTAGCCTTAGTACTATAAGCTTTAGGTCGTGCTACTCACAACAAAAATTGCCTATGGTTGAGGCCACATATATATGAATAAATCATTGGCACACCCCTAATAATCAGAACCACCATCTAATAAAAATTTGCTCTGTTCCAGGGACTAGGGTAAGTGCTTTACCTGCATTACGTCATCTAAATTTCCTAACAATCCTGAGTTGTCGATACGATGGAAGTATTTCACAGACAAGGGAAAGGGAGCTCTGATGTTATGGTATTTAACTGAGATCCTAAGTAGAGAAAGTGTGTGCTGAGTTTTGAACCCGGGTCTATGTGACTGTAACACACATGTTCTCAATCCCTGCCCTGGGGTCCTCTTATAAACAGCACTTTGGCATCTAAAATTCTAGAGCATCTACCAGGGGGGTGAGACATCTGGACTGTCAAAATTAATAATCAATTAAACAATGCCTGCAGTGCAGTGATGTCCTTTATTTTTCACTACAATGAACATTTATTTTGCCAGACTCTGCACTAGGTACGGTGGCTAGGGCAGTAAATAAGACAGACGGGCTCTGCCCTCATAGAGCGCACAGTCTAGTCAGAGGAAATGGGCCACAAACAAACACACAATTAAAATACCTGTACCCATTCACCAAGAGGTTCCAAGTCAACACAGAATAAAGATGACATCATTTTCATCCCAACACTGTTCTCAACTGTATCACGTCAAATTATGTCCCTCCTGCTTTGCTCCCCTAAAAATATCTCCATTTCCATTACTTATTGCCACTTTCAGCTGTTAAAATTTAGTCCAGGACAACATAAACTCCCATCTCATATCAGATCCAAAGCCTTTTGCCCTCTCAGAGTGCCCAAAACTTGCTGCTGGAGGGACTTGACACTGCACAACAGGGAGCCCTGAGCTCTTCATCAGCCCCCTCCCCCACCCATGGCCCAGCTGGAGACCCCCGAATCCAGAGGGTGGTAATTTTGGGTGGGAGCCAGCAAATCAGCTTAGGCCCAACACCCTCCTCAGTGTCCTTTTGACCCATGGAAAATGCAAGCATCCGGCCATGCCCAGTCATGGGAGAGACCCTGCCCACTGCGTCCTTTCTTGCAGCCCTGCTTTCTCTCTCCAATGTCTTGTTTCCCCCTGGGACACAAATAGATACAGCACAGACGGCAAGACTGCTGCCCAAGCAGATGTCCAGCCAGGAAATATGATACTAGTGGTTCTTGAATCCCACCCCCAACTCTCCTGGGTGCGGAGAGGGAAAAAACATCCTTCTCCCTGCCCCAGGGAGAGACACTCTCTCGGAGCATTGCTCCTGCCCAGAGCTGACTCTGAGGATCCCCGCCCACTTCTCCAGCTCAGCCTTTTCCCTACAGACCTGGGCTGGGAGCAGGATCAATGGCATTAATGACAGTTCTGCTTCTTCAGTTGTTGAAAACTGGTTGGTGCCAACCACCCAGAGTCAGTTCTCAGTGCAACATATAAATCATGTAATGCAGAATTGTACACCTGGAACCTATGTAGTTTTTACAAACCAATGTCATCCACAACACATTTAACAATAAAAAAAGAAAACTGGTTGGAGGCTCTCTTTAGAAACATTGAGTGCTCAGTACCTTTCCTGTCACCTGGGGGCCTTGGCAGCCCTTCCAGGACAACAGAAAAGGTCTCACTTAACATTTCATTATAGACAAAATTATAAGTGTGTAATAGTGAGACATGGGATGAAGGAAAAGAAGAGGACACTATGAGAGGAAGTATCCATGCTCCAGAATCAGACTTCTTGGGTTCAAATTCCAGCTCTGTCCCTTACTAACTGTGCTTTGGAGCAAGTTACTTAACCTCTCCGTGCCTCAGCTCCCGTACATGTAAACTGGAAATGATAATACTACCCACTCCATATGATTAAATGAGAAAATGTACATAAAACTTTTAGCATGGTGCCTGGCACATTAGTAAATGCTCAGTAAAGTATAATTTTCATGAGAACATAGATTGAGAGAGCCAGGCACTCAACAACTTGTGATGAAATGATGAACGAGTGACACTATCCAGAAATACCCATTTGAGATTAGGTAGTCAGAGAAGACCACTCTGAGGAGGCGACACTTAAGCTTTGACATGAAAGGTAAGAGGGCATCAGCCAAAGAGAGAAGGGAAAGAGAAATGAACAATGGTATTAGTTATTTTTTGCCTCCTTGTGCTAAAATTTCTCCCAAGTCCAATTCAGGCAGATTGTTCCTGTATCATATTATAAAATAGATGGCTAGAAAAGCTGTCTTTGACACTTTAATATATTGTTCAAATACAGAGTTGTATGAGTAAGAAGCTAGTTTCCTCAACACCAAAGACTGTCCTAATCCCCAGGAGCTAGTCTTCCAGGTGCCTCTGTCCCTGTCACAGAGCTCCAACAGCACTGTCAATGGCTCCACCATTGCTGCTGCAGGTGAGCTGGTCAGACATGTTCTAGGAGCCCCCAGTTCCCAAAGGACTCAGCAACCAACGTTCTGCACTGTCTCAGAATGGCTCTCATCAGTAAATAAACAAACAAGTGTTGGCGAGATGTGGGGAAAAGGGAACCCTCATGCACTGCTGGTGGGATAGTAAATTGAAGCAGCCACTATGGAAAACAATTTGGAGGTTCCTCAAAAAATTAAAAATAGGTGATCCAGTAATTCCATTTCCGGTATTTATCCAAAGAAATCCAAAACACTAATTCAAAAAGATATATGCACCCTCTAAGGTGCAGGGGCTGAGACCAGGGGGAGCTGAGAGGGGTTGTGCACTTACTATCACCAGAAGGTAGAACTGGGACAAGTGGATAGGAGTTAAAAGGAAGACTATTCCTTACAAAACCTGCTTCACCATTCCCTACAAATGTACAGGTCCAGCTCTGAACTCATCTGCATCTCCAATTATCCATAGAATAATTGTCTGTGGATGCTACACTCTAACTCAGTATATTAAAAAAAATACAGTCTTTCTATCAAACTTCCCAGAACTCCCCACTTCGGAGGGTTGTACCATCATTTTCCCACATCCCAAGCTAAAACAAAAGAGTCATCTTCTACTCTGCCCTCTCCAACTTCCCCAATACCTGGTTTATCTCTGTCTGAGCTCCCTTAGAAATATATATATATATATATATATATATATATATATATATATATATACACACACACACACACACACACACACACACACATGTATGTATGTATGAGAACTGCCCAGAAAAAAAGCCAACCATTGTCAATATAACAAGTATGGTTACATGGCTGAATACTTCTTGGACCCCTTCATACATGTATATATGTAAGTAATACGTAAGTAAAAATAAAACCTAATTGTGATGAGAGGTCAGACTTTGGAGCTGGAAAAACAACAAGAGCATTTCATAGCACTTCATAGCAGTCTGCTCCTTTAAGGAGTAGAAGAACCTAGATTCCTACCGCATCTCAAATCACAGGAGGCATCCAGTGGCTGCATCCACCACAGCAGCAGCCTCATAAGCATGTAACAGCTCAAATGGCATCTCAAGTACATAGAATCCTTCCAATATCAAGTTCTAACACCACAAAACAACTCTATGACAATGACCAGTTGTCATGAAAACAGTTTCAATGTACACATAGACTATTTGTTCACAGGGTTTGTTTCCATTTTTTAAAGTTGCCGGCCAGGACTTTGGTCGGAACAAAATCAAGATTCTGGCTAGAGGCTAAATCGGATTTCACATGACCTGAAGTGTCAGAGGCAGAGTGTCAGCTTCCACAGGAGAGGAGTGCATCATAAAACCAGAAGCAGAATTATGAACAAGTGGTTTATAGACTACTGGTCAGGGTACAACCACAGATTAATTTTAAAGGTTTCATATCCAACAATGTACGTAACTGGAAATTTGAGTCTTTGCGTGTCTCTGGTTACAGACGTGTTTAGTTACTTTGACTCTGGTTAGCATTATAAATGGCTGAGACAAAAGACCTGCTGGAGGGAGTGGGTACAGGTGACTCACCCACTCCTCTGACTCAGTGGACTCATCTAGATCCATGAACAGAGCATGAGTGGAGCAAAGGAGCTGTGAAAGCTATACCAGCAAATAGCCAGGAGCCCCCACTGGCTCTCCTATGATTGTACCCTTCTGCGATGTATAGCATCTGTATCTTTTGTGGCTGTAAGGTCAAGTTTCTGGCTTAGGTGTGACCTGATTATTGCTTCCAAGGATGCTGAAACTAGATGATGATATAATACAGTTGGAACTGATCCCAAGATGAGAGGCTGACTTTCTCTACCCCAGTTTGATGCACTTGGTGTAAATAAATAAGGGCTGGGAGACTGCTAGGAATCAGAAAGGCAGGGTGATGTAGGTCCTATGGTTGTAGGTGGTGTTACCGGCAAGGGGCTTTCCACTCCACGAGTGTCATTTAGAATGTTAAGGAAGTGTGACTATCATATTAAATAGGATTTCCCTTTCTGTCACCTATAACCCCAGATGTGAGCAACAAAAATCTAGAGAATAGCTGATCCTTAACAGAAACCTAAGGATTTAGCTTTAATTTTTATTTTTGCAGCAGCAATGAGAACACAGAGGAAACTCCTACTCAGCTTGACACAATCGGGTATCTCCAAAGAAGGTTGGAAAAGCACACAAAAATGGTCCAGAGTTATGAATTCAAGCCACATCCTAAAGACTGGCAGAACAATGCTTTCAAAACTCAGGGGCTCCAAAACAATGTATTATTCTTAAAGGTTATATAGGGAATAGATCACCCCTACCCTCATTAACATACCCTTATATGCAAAAGATCAAAGAAGACAAAAAGAGACTGAATTGGTGAATCTAAGAAGTCTGTGTTCAGGTTGTCTAGCAGGACATTCCACGTAGCAATGCATATCTGCATGCCTCATCTAAAGGGGCAGCTGCTATTCAACGCTAGGTAGGTCACTATGAAGAAATAACTTGCACTCTTTCAAAGAAAAAATATATACAGATTTTTTAATATGTACTCTGCTGACTGTTTAATCTTGGTGATAAATTGTTTTAAAAAAGAAGAGGAAAAAATAAAAACTATGTCAAACAAAATACACTTGCAGCCAGATACAGCCAGCAGGCCTCTAGTTTACAACTGCTGACAAAGAGGATGTTAGCAAATTGGATGTCAAAAAATTTGTTGGAGATTTGGGATGGCTCAGCAGGTTAAGCACTCACCTTGCAGCCCCTGGGTCCAAGTATCGGGTCCTGGTCCCAGCCTGTGTGAACCCATATGCTAAACTGGGGTGTGCTTCCCATGTGGAAGGCCCCCAGTTCAGTTCTTGCTGGTGCATGCCTCCCATGCAAAAGGCCCCCTGGGTACCCTCCCTACACTGCCCTGCGCCCACCTGTGTGAAACAAAACCATATTGAAAACTGATGATGTACAGTTATGAAGACTGCTCTGGGCCTTCCCCCTTCTCTTTCTCTCTCTCTCTCTCTGTCTCTGTCTCTGTCTCTCTCTTGTCAAAACAATAAAATAAATTTTTAAAAAAAGAAAAAGGAGGGCAAGCTGGGATGGTTCAGATGGTGAAGCACTCACTCTGCAGCCTCAGGGACCAAGAACCAAATCCTGGCCCTGGCCCCAGGTTCAAAGACCTGCTGCCTCTCAGCCCAAGAAGCTGAGGGCCTCTCCAGTCTGGGGCTGAGGTTCACTGCCCCTCCCCAGGCTCTCCAGGCAGCTCCAAGCTGAAGGTACTGGAGCTCAAGAGGTAGAAGCCATTGCAGTCCTTCCATAGCATCTCCTATTTTAAAGCTGAGAAGTGGGTCCCCAAATAACCCTGACCCAGTGGGCAGTATGTGTGATGAGCAGTCAACACAGATTGGGACAGTCTTAACAGCTCAAGTTACTGCCCCTGGACCCCAGCCCCAATGACCATCTGGTGGTAGAAAGTCACCCACAAGATTGGGACCATGTGAATACCCTCAGGTGAGTACAATGCCTACTAACCTCACTCAGTTGTCCTTAAACAAAACAGGAGAATCTCCATTCATGATTTTGTATTTAACCAACTATGAGTTTGATAAAGAAAACATACTCAGATCTTATATCAAACATGTTTATTCTTAAAGTGAGACGTTTACTAAGGATAGCTATAGAAGAAATATTTAGAGCAGAAAAAGGGTAGTTGTTAGCCAAACTTCAAATACTGTCACGGCAGTTATTCCAATAGCACTTTTCCAGCAGAGCAGATCACACGTGTTAAAATTAACTACATTCTCTGAACACCTCTCAGTGGACGTGCACTATGACAAAAGCAAACATTCAGGGACTCCTGTCCTTGAGATCAAACAGAATGGATTTATTCACACCTCAAACAAATATATTAGCATACATCCAAAACAATTCACGTTTATTTTACAAAAGTATTTTGACTTCAAAGAAATTGGTAGAAAGACTTAAAACAACAAGATGAATACAGGAAAAACACAGGGTGCTACTTTTACGTGCAAGGTACTTGATTCTTGAATTGAGAATCAGTGTCAGTCCTCACTTCCAACATCACATCAAAAAAGTGTGGTGGAAAAATAAGTCACCTTCAATATGAAGGATGTGAGTTGAATACACTGACAACACTCTCGAAGATACAATAGTATTGCAGGAGAAATGCCAGTATACAGAGTGGACCTTCTTATAAGGTCAAACACTCATGAGTTATCAGATGACCTTTCAGAAATTTGGGTTAAGCAACAACAATATTCTGGTTTAATCAAGGCACTTGCAAAGAGCTATTTTTGACATAACATAGAGTCCCTATAAGCTGTTAGCCATTGATGGTGGCATGGTTGTTTGGTTAAGCAACATTCTATAGTGAGAAACCAAGCATCACACCTTGTTCACAAACAAGGCCACTTATCCACTTATAACATTACGACTGCAAAGCCAAAATTGCTTAAAGTTTCCCCAATTCAAGGTTTTTGACAAACCATATTTAAACAAGAAGGCTTCACTTAAAATTTTGATGCTCCAGTTATACTCGTATCATCCACCTTTTCCCACCACCACCCAACATCCCCAAAATTTGTTTTTTTTCCCACAAGAATACATAGAATGGGTTTTTTCTCCCCTCTACAAATTATTTAACCAAGAGAGAATTGGAAAACCAACTTAAAAATAAAAAAGAGCCTTACATTTTCTCACCAACATTTAAGTAGCAGACCTTCCACTCCCACTCTGACCCAAGCTACAGAGCCCTTTATAAACTTTTCAGACATTCCTCATACCATTAACACAGCTTTCCATCACCACCAACTGCCCTTCCTCAACCTTTCCATGCCCAATGTGAAAGCTAGTGAACTGAGAGGGAAGAAATGATATTGAAAAAGTATTACTTTTATAAAAATGGGATTCCAGGCTGTTGTTACTTGGTACTCCACAGCAAAATCGGGCAGTATGATCCACATAGATCCTAACACTAAATTCTTAAGAGGCTACCTCTGTTGCAGCCAGGTCTCAAAAGCTCAAACCTAAACCTATTGAAGGGATGTAACTAAGATTTCCTAGTATTGAGCAATACAGACCTAGAGAATGACATGGGGAATGCAACAGATTAAGACCAGTCACAGGTGGCTCATTCATCGATATGAGGCCAGGTTCCCCATCCTCCCCCAGCTCTGCCACTCTGGGAAGAGCCCGCTGGCCAGTCTCGGACTGCCAAAGATCGTTGACTCTAACTCAGTCTTGGGGGGCACCTGGGGGAATGCACCGTCCTGGGATGCCATCTGTGTCTGCACTCCATCAGGTTTCCATTGCACGTGGACAATTCTATAATTCTGACCCTCATTGTTGTCCCAGAAGACCTGCCCGTTAGCGTCGTAAGAAATGCAGAATTCAATTTTCTCCTCAGTTGGAATGACAGAGGGTAAGTCGATGGTAAACGAGAAAGTGTCACTATCTGAGCCACCATACACATTTTTCATGTAGACGCAGTCCACATTGTTGTAGCTTTTCCAAGTATCAAAAGTAATACGGATCTGAACCTTCTTCTCAAAGCTCACATTTTTCACTTTCACAGTCCCAGTCACGGTTCGCTCTTGCAGAGAACAGTTTTCCAAACACACAAAATTCTTCTGAAACTGGTTCCGAAAACTTAAGTAATCAGCTGAAGGCTGAGGGAAATCTAAAATCAAGTTTTTCTCCTCATGGAGTTTTAAGCCAGAGGACAGATCATTAAGGTCCAAGAGATCAAACTGCAGATCCCACTCTGGTTCTTCTGGGAGGTCAGAGAAGACATGAATGGCAGTGAGAGAGAGGCCCTTGGAGTCAGCAAACACAACCCGTTTCTTGGCTGGATTGTGTGAACGCTTCCAGTCGGTCTGTGATTTGGCCTCCTGTTTTATATTGAGACACGGTTTCAGAGGCTTTAATTTGTTGACATAATTTCTTCGTTGAAAGTCATCGTAAGGACCCAGGAAAGTCTTCAGAGGGGGTGAGTGAGCCAAGCACAGCCTCACAGCCACATCCACTGGCATGACCGAGCTTGTCAAAGGCCGTGGATCTAAAACCTGGATCATTCTGGAATACAAAAAGAAGAGGGGTTAGCACCTGGATCTGGAATGCTCTTCCCCTGGTCTCAAATATATACATACAAAATTTTGTGTTGGCTGCTAAATTATAGCCAGCACAGTAAGTATCGGTGAGGTGCTACCATATGTAGTAAAAGAAAGTACGTAGTATTAGAGGATCAGACCTGTGTTCTGTGCTTGGCTCTGCCTGCCCCTGAGGCCACAAGGCCATGGGTTAACTGCTTAAAACCCTTGGGGGGTGGGGGGGTCTCAGTTTCCCCATCTCAAAAATAAAAGAGTTGGATCAGATAATCTTTAAATCAGCTTTAGAAACCACTGGTTCAGTTCTGGACCAGTGCTTCTCTAACCTGGCCAGTCATAATGACCTAGGGAGTTGGTTTTCTTTTTTTCTCTTTAATGCAGATTTCTGGGACTTAGAACCACTGAGGCAGAAACTCTGGGGGCAGGAGCAAGGAGTTACACATGCTCTAAAGCTTCCCAGGTGATGCTAATGACCAGCCAGGTTTTGGAACCAGAGTTCCCAATTCAGTGCTCCCTCTGACTGCTTTCCTGATTTTGCTGAATTGATTACACCTCTCTGAAAAGGTAGCCCACTTAAGAAGAAAAAAAGATAGCAATAAAAATTCTCATGAAACAGTTTTGTGAGAAAACTGGAAAGAGAAAAGTCAGAGGGGTTATCCCTGCACTTTGATCACGTTCTTCCTCGTTTTTCACAAATAACCAACTGAAATGCAAGCTAGCAATGCAACCACTTAAAGAAAAACTTTACACAGAATCTATGTTTCATACAAAAAGATATCCATGACAAACCCACATTTAAGTGGGAAAAGCTAATTACCTGAAAATTTGATTGTTTTTAATATATATTATATAGATGAACTTATAAATGTAGAAAACCAATAGGAAATACAACAAAAAATTAATTATCTATGGGTGATAAGATTATAGGTGATCTATTTTCCTTGTATTTTGACATTTTCTAATGTTTTGGCAATGGATATTTATAACAAGAACGATAATAAAGCTATTTAAAAATTTAAACATAACTATGATCACCAATATTAAATTAAGAAGTGTCCACCATGAAGTTTTTTTTTGTTTTTTTTTCCCCTGGCCATGAACATTCAATACATATTGCCAAGCTATGGACTTTTTTCCCTATTCTAGCCTTACAGATAAGAGGTGTATGACATTTCTTAGTAACTCTAAGAACTTAGTAACTCTAACAGTAGCTCTAAAAGGTAGGCAAATGGTCATTCCCACAAATTTGCTTTATTAGTCCTGAGATTTTTCTGGAAGACATACAAACTTACAACAAATGAAAGCTAAAGCTATATTTGTGGGTCTAATATTAGTTAACAGGCAGGATTTTTAGAGATATCTAAGTTATGTATGAGGAAGCTAATTAAAGTAGTTTTGTGTGTGGTTTGTTTTGTTTGTCTTTTGTTTGCTTGTTTGTTTTGTTGTCGTTTGCACTTATAGAAAGACGGATTTAGAAGTCTGCAATTTCCCTGGAATTTTAAGTCCTGGCCAAGAGTTCAAAACTCATCTCTTGCTCAAACTCTGAGGCTGAGTTTGCTATGGCAAACCATATGAGTGGAGCAGGACGAATCACCGTCCTGTAGTTATTCTCCATACGAAGCTACCCAACCAGCCATGTCGAAGTGTTGTTCCTTCAAGTTAAGAATCCTTGGGACATCTGTGCGGGACCAAGCAATAACAAATCGGAATTCATAAGGGAATCACTGCTAACCCTGACGCTCCTAAAGACAGCTCCTGGTGTAGGCTGAGGATTACCAAAATCAGCTCCGCCTAAGAAACACAAAGCAAAGCTCTACACCTGCGAGACCTCCCGCACGCCAGATTCCACTCCACACTCAATGGACTTGTCCTCCCGCGGAATCTCCCTTTGCAGGGAGGACAGAAGGGAAACGCAGCCCCAACTCCCCGCCGCCGCGCACCTCTCGGCTCCCGGGTGAACATACCTGGTGCAGCTCATTAGGCAGAGAGGCGGCGGCGAACCGAGAGAGCTGGCACCCTCGGGCTGCACAAATTCGCACGGCGATCCCAATTGTTCCCGCAGGGCTGTCGCTCAGGCGGATTGCAGGCGCGGCGCCCGAGAGTCCACTTATCTGCTCCGGACCACGTGACCCAATTCCTTGGCCCAACCAGCGCCCAGCTGGGGCGCGAGCCCTCTCTGGAGTACGTGACTGCCGTGGTGCAGGCCTTGCAGGGCGTGGGGGTGGGGAGCAGCGTGCTGAGGGACCACCCCACCAGCCCGGCTGGGCTAGCCCGGGGCCAGGGCGCCAGCAGGCAACGCCCTACTGCAGCGAGCGCGCGCTGGCCAAGGAAGAAAGATGCAAACCTCAACAGGGGCACAGCCGCCTGCTGGCAACGAGGTCCCCACCGAGTCTTGAGGTGTCTGTACACAGTCAAATCTGAGCACAGAAAGCTATGGCTCCTTCCAAATGTAGATGTTATTTGAAACGTTTATATGGTTCGTGGCTTGGTGCGTGCGTGCATCTTCTCCCTCATCTTAGTCTGAGCGATCAGAAGCTGGCTGCATATTGTTTGGTGAAGTTGAATTCACAAATGCACCACACAGTAGACAAACCTGCCAGAAATTAACCATTCTCTGCCAGATGTTAAGAAAGCATAAAACAGTGAGGTGGCATTTAATTATAAGGCACTATGCCTTCAGATCTATCCTTCAGTGTTTCTCCCTGGAAGAGAACATTCAAGCCAGAAATGAAATGGTCTTTTTTTTTTTGCTCATGTGGCTGGTTAGCCACAGAGACAGTGGTCAACCCAAATCCCTCAACTCGGTTCTGACATGCTTTGGCGGTGATGTGGAAACCAAATATGTTGAAATATCTATCACACTGTAAGTTTTCTGACTCTCCTAGCCAGTTACTTTCACTGAGGTTTCATTATTTTGTTTAGTCTGGGGAGTTGTTAGACCATCGGTTACAACCATAAAAATTAAATTTCTAAGTTGAGAATGAATTATTTTTATAAAACCTATGTCTGTTAACTTAGATATCCAGGAATCAATTAAAATGTACAAAAATCCTTGGTTTTTTTTAAGTAACT
This sequence comes from Craseonycteris thonglongyai, assembly GCA_004027555.1. NCBI lineage: Eukaryota > Metazoa > Chordata > Mammalia > Chiroptera > Craseonycteridae > Craseonycteris > Craseonycteris thonglongyai. The sequence continues at coordinate 6,893 of PVKE010005076.1, read as the reverse complement.
GTCAAACACTGGAATTGTTAAAGTGGAGTGATTATAATGAAGAAAAAATAACATGTTGAATATCACTGGGGAAGATAGTTAATTTTGAAATGAAAAATCCAACTATAGCAGATTCACTAGCCCCTCAGCTTAACCAAACTAGGTAAAAGGACATAGTCTCTTACTTTGACACTGACTAGATACTTACCCATTAATGCTAGAGGTGGAAGGTGCTTTAGATGTCATTGGCTTCGATGACACAGCCCCTTGTTCACCAGATTTTACTCCGTTTCTATGAGTTTGGCATTTTTAGATTCCACATATAAGAGAGGTCATACAGAATTTATCTTTCTCCATCTGACTTATTTGACTTGGCAAAATCAGGCCCCTCCCTTGTCTCCTTCCTGGCTTTCCTGCCCTTCTTTATGGGATGAGAGGAATTGGGATGGAATCAGTGTTCTTAGTCAGGAGCTGCACCCATGAATACATGGGTAAGGGATTGTAGGTTTTCTCCAACTATGTTTTGGCAGTGTCCCAGCTTCAAAATCGTCACCTCTCAAATGGGGAATCTAAAAGTCAGAGAAGCGGTGCCAAAACTAGAACACTGGGTAGAGTTCTCTCCTCTCATGAGCATCTATTGAACTTAAAAGGTGGATATTACCCATTGAAGTTATGGAGAACCACAAAATAAGAATCTGTTATGATCCTATTTGGGGGGAAAGGTGTGCATACACAGATAATACTGGGTTGGCCAAAAAGTCATTGTGTTTCCATAGAAGAATCGCCTTTAATTATTTACTCACATACACATACACACACACAAATGCAACAACTTTTTGGCCAACCAGATAGAATGTGCTCTACCAAATGTTTACACTGCTTATTTTTTGGATAGTGAGGTTAAAATTTTCTTTGTCATTTTGCTTCTCTGTATTTTTTAATTCTTCTACAATGAACACAGACTTCTGTGGTTAAGAAATCATTTTTAAAGGACTTTAAGACTTTCAGATTCAACTAACATGTATAGCCTACCTACTAGGTCGGGGGTGGCGAGCCTATGGCACGCATGCCCAAAGTGGCACGCGGAGCAATTATTTCAGCACGCAGAGCTGTGAATACCATTTTAAAAATTATTGTTTATGCTCTTATAGACATAAAAATAATCGATACCTCTATCTCACTCGATGGGTTGGCATGCGAGTCGAGCGAGTATACTCTTATTTCATAAACTTTGACACTCAATCGCCAAAAGATTCGCCACCCCTGTACTAGGTGGTAAAAACTATGTTGGCATCACATATTCATATCCTTTACACACATGGTCTGAGTTTGCTCTTGTCTCCATTTATGTTGCTTTCTCTCCTGCCCCCTGGTGCTGACTGGTGCCACACAAGCCACTCTCTCTGAACTTCTTAAACTAGATCAGCAAAGCACGTTTTTCTCTTAAGAGGAGTCAACACTCAATAAACCTCTAAACTAGATGATCCATTCTCTCACTTCCTTTTTTTTTCCAGCTTCATAAAGAGCTAATCGACATATAACATTGTGTAAGTTTAAGGTGTACAACATGGTGATTGACACACATATATTGTACGGTGATTACTACCAGGATGTTGCCCCACATCGTATTATTACCATTTATTTATTTATTTTTATTTTTTTATTTTTTGCAATGAGAACATTTAAGATCTACTCTCTTGGCAACTTTCAAGTATATAATACAGTATTATTAACCATGTTGTATTATACATGTTGTCTTTTAGGTTCCCAGAAGTTTGTACTCTTTGACTATTTCTCTTCTGCTCCCACAGCCCCTGGTAATCACTATTTTACTCAGTTTCTGTGTGTGGCTTTTTTTAGATTCTGTCTATAGGCATATCATACAGAATTTGTCTTTCTCCATCTGATGTATTTCACTTCCCATAATCAGTCCCCTCACTTGTCTCCTTCCTGGCTTTTCCTGCCTTTATGGAATGAGAGGAATTGGGGTGGAATCAGTGTTCTTAGGAGCTGCACTCATGAAGACGTGGATGAGGAATTGGGGAGAGTTTTATTATTATTTGTAGGTCTTCTCCAACTGTTGTTTGGCAGTATCCAAACATTGCTTTGTCCTACCTATCTTAACAATAAATCTACTAGTGAGGGCTTATTGATCTGTGCAGTGTTTCCAGCCATACTAGAGGCTACAAGGACTCATAAGTCATAACTTTTTGACCATAAGGATATTACAATCTTTATTACAAAACTGCAAGTTTAAATTTATGAAATACCAGGGAACATTTTAAGGGGCTACTAAGCAATGGGGTGATGATTGTGTTGCTTGCACTAATGGGTCTCTTACAATATTCATCTACCACATTACCAGAGATATGCCCCTGTGGGAAAAAAACATCCTGGGGGTTCTCAGCTTGCCAGTTCATTTTCTGCTCCTTTGCCTTTTTTTTTTTTTCAGTGCCCAATCAAAAAAGTGTTTGAGAATTCAACCTTACAGTTATTAATATTAAAATGTCAGTACCTTAACCACAATTGGTAGTAACAGAATGAACCTCATAACCAACCTTCATGCCCCACAGTGTAGAGTCAGTGAGGTTGAAAACTGCTCATTTTTATTAAAAGAACAGGGATTTCTATTTTTGAGAGTAGAGGGGAGCCAATGCACATGTTTTAGCGAATAGTAAGCTCTTACATTAATTCCTGTTTTTTTCTTTAGCCACATTGGATGGGAACACAAATATTAGGTAAGGGAGTATGATTTGAAAACACACAGAGTGCTTACTTTGGGTCAGACACAGTTAAGCACTTTACAAATAATAACTCATGTAATATTTATAAGAATTCTGTGAGGTAGAAACCATAGTGATTATTCCCAATTTACAGATGAGGAAACTGAGGAAGCCTTGGGAGGTTAAATAGCTTGTATAAGATCACACAGCTAACAGATGGCAGGACCAGGTTTCAAACCCTTCTAGAGTCCACACTCCATGTGTGGGTTGCTCTGGAAAAAACAAGCACTGGTACCTACCAAGACCAGAAGGAAGCTCTGCAGAAGCCCAAAGAAATTCAGAAAGGGGAGGCCTTCCTGTGGAATATCTGTGGAATCTTCAAGAGGGAAGTAAAACTTGGGGTGGGCAGAAAAATGGTGAGGTATCATCTTTAAAGCATTTAGATGATAAGAATCCAGCTCTGGGGTTCAACCAATGAGAAAGTAAATGAGATCACAACTGAAATGGTACCAGCACCCCACCATTCTTTTCAAGGGACATAATCTCAAAGGACAACAGAAAAAATTAAAAGTGTTGCTGAGTAGACTATGCTCTTAGCCATTTAGTTTGCTCTGAAGGAATTTTCAAGTGTAATTTTCACTGCCTGAAATTTTTGAGTTTTCACTACACTACTCCACTTATAAAACATCCTTGTAAGGGAACAATAGGGGCCCAGGTATAAAGGCACAATTGTTGTTACCAACAGTAAATGGTTAAAAACAATGCAAGTACCACCTGACACAGATGAGGTGTGTCAGCTGAGATGCAGAAGAAGGAGAGGGGAGGAGAAACAAAGAATGTACACTCGACCTCTAGTAATCTGTTGGAAGAAGGGCACATGGATAAAAAGACAAGTAACCATGCCAGGCTGGCTGAGTGGCAAATGGGTTGTGTGAACATTATACACATTTGCTACATGTGCTTCAGAACTAGGCTGACCAGACATCTCATTTTAAACAGGACAGAATACAACAGTAATGTCCTGTTTCAAATGGTCTGTACGGTCAGCCTAGTCTCAGTGGGCTAAATTCAAGGTATTAGTAGGCTGACCGACGTACTATTTAAAATGGGACAGTACCATTGTTTTCTGTCCCATTGCAAATGGTACATCTGGTCAGCCTTTTCAGGACTTAATGAAAGGAAAGACCTCCCCAGCCAGGATGACCAAAGAGGATCAACAGGGTAACTACAAGGAGAACAATTTGGCTAGAGGGCTGGATTCTAACTAGAAGGTGCTGGGGGAAGAGTCAAAGTCCCCTGAACTGTCTTGAACAACATTATAGATCTGAGTACCACAAAACAAATGAGCAAAGAATGAAATAATGCAACAGTAAGGGAGAAATTATTCTCGCATGTTGATAATTATATCTCCAAATTGCTGCAGTTTCTCCATATTCACTGAAGGATTAGGGTAAAGAAAAGTATAAGTTAGAAAGGACCTATGAAGAATCCCTTAAACCACCACTGAAGGTCTCTTGTAAAGGCTTTAATGTGAAAATTATGGAAGATGTGAAAAGGGATGGGTGTTCAGGGGACAGGAGAGGAACTAGCTCAAATGTACTAAAGTTCAAAAGAAACATCAGCATAGGAAAAATCAAAAAGAGAAGTAGGAATATTCTGAAAAAGAATAATGAAGATGTACCGCCCTGTCAGCTTATATTTTATTGTAAAGTTTGACTTTTTTTAAAAGTTGGTATTGCAGCTAAGTCATAGAAACAACCAAAGCTGTAATAGATATATACAATGGAATATTATTCAGGGATAAGAAAAGATGAAATGCTGCCATTTGCAACCACCATGGATAGAACTTGAGATCATCATGCTAAGCAAAATAAGCCAGACAGAAAACTAAGAACCATATGACTTCACTCCTATATGGAATATAAAACTAAAAGCAACAAAGAAACAAAACCTCATGGACATAGTCAACAGTTTAATGGTTGCCTGAGGGGAAGGGGGGAGGGGTGGGAGAGGAGGGAGGGGGAGCCAAATATATGGTGATAGAAAGAAAGCTGACTCTGGGTGGTGAACATATATTATAACACATAGACAAAGTACTATAGAATTATTTGTACACCTGAAACCTATGTAATTTTTACTAATGTTACCCCAATAAATTTAACAATAAAAAATAAAATAAAATTGGTATTGGTGCCTGAATGAAGAGTCAGATCAGTGAGATTAAGGAGTCCATAAATAGATCTACTTACATATAAGAATTTAATATATGATACAGGTAGGCATGTCTAATGAGGGGAGAGGAAGAATGAATTATTCAATAAAAGGGCAGACAGGCTGCCCATTTGAAGGGAGGGGAATGGAAGAATGTATACAAACCATTATATTCCAGTCATTTCTCTGTGGAGGGGGACTGAAGTGCTTTGACCAAACAGCAATGTGCACGTGAAACTATACCTTCAGAGGGGATACTGGAAGGGGACTGCTGGCCTGGTTCAGGTTGCTCTGGGCACTGTCATTTTTGTGACCTAGAGAGTTTTCCTTTTAACACACAGGGTTTGTGGGCAAGACAAACAGTATTGGGCAATGACTGAATCCGCTTAGGCAAGGAGAAAATTGATATAATGTGTACTTTTTAATTCTGTTTTTCTCTATCTATCTCCAGTTCTTCCTCTCTAAAAAGCTGGAGAAGAGACTGGGCATTGCTGGTTGGGTGTGTCTGTGTTGTGATGCCTTGAACGTGTTCTCATTACTCTCACGAGGTCACAATGCACACCCCTAGTTTATGTCCCATATTTTGCCAAAACTTAGCATTCTGAATTGTTGTGACTTTGCGTCCTGATTCTTTGTTTGCAAACACAAAAGCCACTGAGATGAAGCAGCTCTTTGACTAACACTGTTTACTCACCAGACTTATTTTGTCTAGAAACAGGTATTGTTCTGCTTTAATTTGGTTTCTGAACTCAGCTGTGAACTGTGGCTACTGGAGGAGTTTTAAATCACCTTTGGCAGAAGGAATCTAAACTGAAAACAGATCCCCCATTTATAAGCTACCACAATATTTCCTTTCTTATGTGACAAAATTAAACTTCTTCTCTACTGATCCACTCCCCTCCACCCCGTATACACACAAACACATCACATCAGCCCACCCCCAACTCAGACATAACTTAATAACCACTTGCTCCAATAAATGTTCAAAAAAAACCACCTTAGTCCTTTCTTTTAAGCTACTGTGTTGTATTATCTCCCTTAACCATGGACAGAGAAATCAGATCTGGTCTAAGCCAGAGTTTTGTGTCTATCAGAGTATTTCTGTTTAGCTACTACATGCCTAGGAAGTGGTAAAAATTTCCATGTGGGAGAAGTTGGAGAGGGTGAGCAATTCCCCTACTGAGTCAACTATCTTCAATAGGGCTTTATAGTTTGTATAGTGTAGTAAATCCTCTAGAATATCAGCCACAACTTTCAAAACACATTTCAAATCCAATTTTCTCCAAGCTTTGTTTACTCTTTATTAGCAAGGTATTAAATTTTTAAAACTAAACAACTGTTAAACTTTTAAGTTACTTACTAAAATTTGATTTGCAAGTATTTGAGACCACCAATAAAAAGAAAAAACATTTCAAATTCCTTCACCTCCCCTATGAAAAAAATACCCTCTAAAGTAGAAAATGAGAATGTTGGGCAAAAAAGGAGTTAGATCTTACTTTCTTGTATACATTATTGAGCTTTTGTTGCTACAGAGTTTTGGAGCTCAGACAATTAGTGACTAAAAGAGAAGTTTTTCTTTCTGAAGAAAGGACAGAAGGAAAAAATTAACATTGTTAAGAACCATGTATCCAGCATTGTTAGGTCCTTTATGACATAGTCACTGGCTACGGTATTATTACAATACAATGCTTCTTTTAAATTAAATGCTATTAATTTTTAAAAACAAACAAAAACAAAACAGAGGACATTGCTTAAAACATGATGAAAGGTAATTAGGTAACACTTACTCTACTCTTGCTTCCACCCTGCCTCACCCTTAAATCCAAGGTTTTGTGTGTATTTATGGAAGTAGTCTTCTCCATGGTTGACATTGGAAGAGGTTCTTATTTTGCAAACTACAAGCAGAAATACAAGGTCTGATTGGTAAAGATCACAGGGGCAGCATTTGAGCATGTGAAATACTGGTCCTTTCAACTTTGC
>PVKE010005075.1:0-60947 GCA_004027555.1 Craseonycteris thonglongyai | reverse complement strand
AGAGAGAGAGAGAGAGAGAGAGAGAGAGAGAGAGAGAGAGATACAGAGACAGAGAGAGAACTGAACTAGGGGATCTCCCAGCTCAGCACATGGTTCCGCACAGGCCGGGGCCGGGATTTGATCCCTGGTCCCCAGCGCTGCAAAGTGAACGCTTAACCCAGTGAGCCATCCCGGCTTCCCCTTTCTTAGTATTCTTGTATGATCTATTGTAATTCTGTGGTATCAGTTTTAATTATCCCTCTTTCATTTCTAATTTGGGTTAATTGTGCATTTTCACTTTATTTTTTGGTGAGCCTAGCCAGGGTTTTATCAACTTTGTTAATTGTTTTCAAAGAAGCAGCTCTTTGTTGCATTAACTTTTTCGGGTTTGTTTGTTTGTTTGTTTGTTTTTGTTTTTGTTTTTTTCTGTTTTCTGTTTAGTTCTGCTATAATTTGTATTATTTCTTTTCTGTTGACTTTGGGTTTTCTTTGTTCTTCTATTTCTAGTTCTTTAAGATGTGATACTAGGTTCTATACTAGTGATTTTTCTTGCTTCTTGAGATCGGATTTTAATTATACAATTTTCCTCTTATTATAGCTTTTGATGCATCCAGTAAGTTTGATATGCTGTGTTGTCATTTATTTCTATATGTTTAAAATTTTATCTATTCCTACTTTGATCTAATCATTTTAAATAACATATTTAATCTCCATGTAAATGTGGGTTTTTGTGCTTCCGTTTTGTAGTTGGTATCTAATTTCAAAGCTTTGTGGTTAGAGAATAGACTTGGTATGATTTTAATGTCAAATTTTCTGAGGCTAGCTTTATGTCCTAGCATCTGGTCAATCCTTGTGAATATTCCTTGTGCATTAGATAAGAATTTATAGTCATGTGTTTTAGGATAAAATGTACTCTAAATGTCAATTATGTCCAACTGCTTTAATGAATCATTCAAAGTTGCTATTCACTTATTAATTTTCTGTTTGGATGATTTGTCTATGGCTGTCAAGGGGTGTTTAAGTCCCCTACTATAATTGTGTTTTTGTCAGTTTCTTCTTTTTGATCTGTTAGTTGCTTTGTAAATTTTGGTGCTTTCTGATTGTGAGTATACACTTTAATATGTCACATGTCTTCTTGTTGTATTGTTTCCTTTATCATTATGAAATGTCCATCTTTGTATCTTATTACTTCTTGATTATGAAGTCTGTTTCATCAGATGTAAGTATGGCTCCACCTGCTTTTCTCTGGATCGCCTTTTGCTTGGCTCATTGTTTTCTACGCTTTCACTTTGAGTCTGTATTTGTCCTTGTTTCGCTGAGGCATATCTCTTGGAGGCAGCATTAAGTTGGTTTTTGTTCTTTAATCCAGTTTGCTAGTCTGTGTCTATTTATAGGCAAAATTTAGTCCATTTACAGTAGGGTGATGATTAATATATGTAGATCTCCTATAACCATTTTATCTTTTGTATTCTGGTGGGTGTTTTATTTCTTTTTCTCTTTCTTTACTTATTTATTTATTTTCTTATTTATTTTTGATTACTTTTTTATTTGTTTTTTTTTCATTTTGATGATTTTTATGACGTTTTTCTTTTATCACCCCTCTCTGTCTCTGTCTCTCTCTTTCTCTCTGTTATGTGTCTCAGTTCTATATTATTTTGAATAGTTACCATGAAGTTTATATAAAGGAAGGTTTCATATATGCAGTGATCCTTTTTCTTAAGAATGTTTCTATCTCCATCGTCTTTGGAAGTTTAAACCTTTACTTCCTCTCTTATATTTTGTTCTACCAGTTTATTTCCATGTATTTTTACTTTTTGTTTCAGGTCCAATAGCTTCCTTTAGTATTTCTTGAAATGCCAGCCTTGTGCTGAAGAATTCTTCCAGTTTTTGTATGTCTGAAAAGGTCTTTATTTTTTCTTTATACCTAAAGGATACATTTGCTGGGTAGGTTAATTTTGGTTGATAATTTCTGTTATTCAATGTTTTGAATACTCGATTCTACTCCCTCCTGGGTTGTTGAGATTTTGTTGAGAAATCTGATGACAGTCTGATGAGCTTTCCTATATACATTATAGTACTCTTTTTACTGGCTGCCTTGAGTATTCTTTCTCTTTGACATTTTCAGTATAATGCTCCTTGGATAAGTTCTGCTAGGATTCAGATAACTATTCCCTATTTTTGAATATGGGGTTCTAGTCATTTTCATCGATTTAAAATGTTCTCATCTACTATTTGAACAAATTATGTGTGCCTATCCTTTCTCTGCTTCCACCAGAATATGTGTTATTCTCATGTTATTCTTTCTAATGGAGTCAGATAGTTGTAGGGTTATTTCATTTCTTTTAACTCCCAGTCTGCTTTCTTTATTTTATGGTATTTTCATATTTTTGTCTTTAGTTTCCTCAACTATTTTTTATACTGTTGACTCTCCTTCCTATCCTAGCTTTTTCATTTTTTATTACTTTTATTGTGTTGTTTATTTCCAGAATTTCTCTTTTCTTTTTTATACTTTCAATTTTGTTGTTAAAATATTCCTTTTGTTTATAGATTCACTTTCTGAAATCTCTTAGCTCCTTCTGTGTACTCTGCCAATATTCTTTGATATCTTTCTGTGTTATTAGAATTGCAGTCTTGAACTCTGTGTCATTTAGATAATATATTTTTATATCTTGAAGTTCCTTTTCTGGGGATTCTTTATTTTCTTTCTTAACCCCTTTGTTCACTACAGTGCTCATTGCTATTGGATTGTTTCTCTTTCTAAGCATAAGGACTTTCTCCTGGTAAATGTAAAAAAAAATTTTTTTTCTTCCCACCTTGTGTCACTGCAGTGTCTTACAATATTCTTTCTAAGTTATTTAGTTTTTCATAGTGGGATACTTCTAGAACGTGGGCTTCTATTTGACTCAGTCACTTTGGTCTTTGTGAACCTCATCTTTGGTAGGATATGTTGGGCAATGATATTCTATGACTCTGAGATCCCACTACAGTCAGAAGCTGTCATGTCTGTGCTTCAGAGTTCATCTGGATTCCTCTGCCAGTCTCAGTGGACAGGGTAGAGGGGGTATTTGTTGGATAAAATGTAAGATTGTTTGTGTCACAGGGTAATGGTGGCTTCCTGGCTGAAACTGAATGTGGGCACTGGGCAGAAGCGAGTGGGTGTGCTTTGGAGGAGAGAAAAAATGAAGCAGCCAGGTTATGTGTCCATAACTGCTCAGTGCTCTGGCTGGGGCCCTACCTCATCAAGGGTCACTCAACACTCAGCACTTCAGCTTTCTACACAGTCCTGCTACCTGGTCCTTGGAATGCACTTCAGCCACCATTTTTGTTTTTGCTCTGGCCACCAGCCCTATGTTCTCAGTGTGGGGACCACACTTTGACTACCATGCTGCTCTCAGGTTGCCATCAGTGCCATGCTCTGGGCTTCTGCACTGGGCTTTGGCTGTGTACTATACTTAGGCCACTTTTTCTGTATGCCTGTTGCTATGTCATTCTACAGCTGCCCATAACTCTCTTCTGTTTTCTGCCCTATGCTCTGGTCACCTAAGCCTCCATTTTTATCCATTCTTGGCCTCCAAATTTCCCAGAGTCATTCTGAACCACTACCTATGCTCCCAGCCTCCCACCTCTGACCCTACTCTGCTGGTCTCTGGGTAAGCCTCTAGTTTGGTCACTCAGTAAGTCTCTGGGTCATGCTCCACTGGTGTGTCTTCACATTGCTCCCTTCCCTTCTCTCTCACTCACCTTCCTTTCTCTGGCCTGTAGAATTGTGTGTGTGTGTGTGTGTGTGTGTGTGTGTGTGTGTGTGTGTGATATGAATAGGTCATTCACCTGAGGCTTTGTGTTGCTAAGGGATTCTTTGATTGGATTTTAGTTGTTCAATTTTTATTTTTCCCTAGAGAGGTTTCAAGAGCTCCTCTTACATATGACCTCACTTATAGGTGGAATATAAAACTGAAAGAAACAAAGAAACAAAGACTCATGAACACAGCCAATAGTTTAGTGGTTACCTGAGGGTAAGAGGGGGGTTGGATGGGAGAGATGGAGAGAGGGAGTAGGGAGGGAGAAGCAAACATACAGTGATAGAAAGTGAGCTAATTCTGGGTGGTGAGCACATAATGCAATATATAGACAATGTAATGTAGAATTGTACACCTGGAAACAATGTAATTAATAACAATTAATGTCACTCCAATAAAGTTAACAAAAAAGAAATGAGCTACTCTTATGCAGCTATCTTGATGACCTCTTGATTATTCTTTGCAGTGAAGTAATAGTTTCAATATAATGTTCAGAATTTATTGTTCCCTTTTTAATAAAATCTGCAAGGAGAGTGCTGGGATAGCTGAGCAGTTAAGTGCTTGCCTCACAATCATGAGGTCAGGGTTTTGATTTATGGCACTGGCCCCTGCAAACTCCATATGCTGAACTGCAGTGCAGCTGGTAACTACTAAAATTACACAGCTGTGGAGGTTCTTGCCTCCTATGTGGGAGGCCCCTTATTTGGTTTCTCCCACATGTGGCCCCACATCCACCTGTGTGTAATGAATATATATCACAGCTAAAGATGTACAACTATAGATATTGCTCTGGGCCCTCCCCTGTCTTTCAAATAATACAATTCAGAACTCCAAAAAAAAGGCAAAACGACCTCCCTACTCATTGCCTGCCTGAATTTTGAATTATTTTAGCTGAGGTGATCTCTTATGGTTGTACTCCATAATACTGTTTGTTCTCAGAGTGATAATAATGAACACAAGATTCATCATCTATAATGAGCTTTCCTAAGAAGTCCTCACATTTTTTTTCAAAAATGTCCAAAATATTGAAGCAAATTATTCTGCTTTTTACAATTTTATAATAGCACACTGTTTCAATTGAATGGAGATTATTTTCATTTTGATTTGCAGTGGGTAAAAAATGTAAGTATCTCTGTTTGCAAGGTTAAGAATGATGAAGGTGTAGTATAATGTGACTACATAGAACTATTTATATCTAAATATTTCTAATGAATGTAACAAAATATATTATAGTTGAAGCAAAATTTATTAGCACACTCTCATAGAATCAAACAACTATTAAGGCAGAGAATTAACTTAATTTGGAAATTTTACTCTCTATTCCAGATATTTCTTTGTAATCACTCTGGTTGCTGGTTGGTAAGTTTTTTGTTTGTATTTTTGAGGCAGCCTTCTCCCTCAAAATTATCTCTACATATTTCATTTGTAGTACTTATAGAGAATGCTAAATTCCTCTCTCCTAAATGTCTCACAAGGTCCTGGTTTCCAGCTTGAAAAGAAGTAACATTTTTTATTGTCTGTAAGGCCTAAAGCCTTTAAACTGTATAACCATTACTAGTCCAATTAATATTTCCTGTGAGGGCTTTGGAGGCACAGATTTAGATATAAAATACATTTTCTTATTAATAACTCTATGTGATAAAATTTGACACTAAAGTTATGTCTTGTTACACAATCAATTTGTACAGTTGTGTTCTTATAAACAGGATAAAAATTTTTATTAAATATGTGATAGTAACTACATTATTAACAGTAAAGGTAAAGACTTAGTAAATGTGTTGTTCCTGAATTCTGAGAGGTAAAAGAAAATACATTATTTAAAAAATATTTTATTTCAGTTTGCAAAGGCTTAGTCTATTGAATACAAGGTTAAAATTGAGGTATCAAGAAGGCTTCTCATCTACTTATCAAAATTGAACAGTGAACAAACATGTAGTAACAATACCATCATAGTTTCAATATAAGGTAACTACAATTCATTTTCCCTCAATGTTCCATTCAGTGTATTTTAATTCTTGTCACACTGGATATTGGGCCACCAACCTACTTTCATGAGTCATCTGTTTCTCATATAAAAATAAAAACCTTGATTCAGTTCCCAGTACACTCTGATAGTTTTCTAATGACAATCAGAAGCCCATATGCAAGCATCTTTCTTTTTTTTTTTTAATGTAACAGTAGCTAGAAATATAATACACAGTTGTTGTTGTTGTTTTCCCAACAAGGTCTTTTTTTTTTTTTTAATATTTATTTATTTATTTTTATTGTTTTTTGACACAGAGAGAGAGAGAGAGAAAGAGATACAGAGACAGAGAGAGAACTGAACTGGGGGAGCTCCCAGTTCAGCACATGGTTCCGCACGGGCCGGGGCCGGGATTCGATCCCTGGTCCCCGGCGCTGCAAAGTGAGCGCTTAACCCACTGAGCCATCCCGGCTTCCCCCCAACAAGGTCTTGAGATTGTTCTTCATTGGTAAAAACTCAACAAATTTTGTAGTTTGTAGCAGGGCCTTAAGGCAAGCATAAGGGAAAAAATATTATAGAAGAATATAACCTCTTGATAAGACTACAAAGGTTACTATCTTATTATATTAACAAACAATATAAGAATGAGCAAGATTGTCATGTAGTGCAATAAATAACTTTGTTCTAAAAGATTGGTCAATGTTTCTAGTGAAGATAAGAAATATTATGGGTAGTAAAGCATTGATACATCTTAAATATATCTTATAAATGATATAATCTTTAAAACTTGTTTATATTAATAATATTTACTTATATAGATAATCTATAATACAAAGCTTCATATTTCATCTGATACTTCTCTTATAAAATCATACAATAATGTTGAGCCAATTAATAAATAAAAGCCATAGAAAACATATCTACTCCTAGCATACATTTTTCATAATCACGAAAATTAATGTAGGAGTACTGTTAACTTACATAATCTTCATACCAATATAAAAAGTTATAAACTTTATATTGACTAATTTTATTGGATAAAAGCCCAAGACATTTAAAAATATTGTGCATGTTTTATCATAATTTAAATGAATAAAATCAGAGTAAAGACTAATTGTCTAACAAAATTTATAAAACCAGTCTGACTTTACCAAAGATTTACCTTCATTATGTAAACTTGAATTTTTATATATTAATATATATATATATACACACACACACATATATTATATATAATAAAATGGTTCTCAGCTACTGTGAGAGAAGTTTGGTTTTTGTTTGCTTAAGAATAGCATATTCAAATTGTGAGTAGTCATTGTCTTTCTTTCCAAACTCTAGAAATCTTATTCTTATTAATATTTGTCTTATTTTTTATAAAAATTCATACAGGAATCTTAGTTTAGGTGGGAGAAAAGATGGAGGCATGAGAGGAGAACCCCAATACCTACCTGGGAAGGGACTTTTGAACAAAGAGGAATCCATAGGGGAAACCTTGAGAAACACCCTCAACTGAGAGAACCACTCAACACAGAACAACACCCAAAGATTAGAGGAAAAAGGAGCTAGTAGGAGAAGAAAGGGGAAGAAAAAGTATGGGGACAGGGAGGTGCAACATGACTGAGGGCTGGCAGAAACAAAGAGGGGTTGGGGGACTATGGTCAAAGTGGAGCTAGATCATGGGCAGGCTGGAAGCCGAAACCTGTGGAGAGTGAAAGTTTCATGAGATTGTGGACAATTTAACATCTGAACTCAAGGGGCAGCACGCTGTGCCCCACTCAGATCACTGTGCCTGAGGTGAAAAAGGGATGGCAGAGCAGGGGTGACTGAACTTTCCAGGCAGCGAGAGCTGGGCACCAGCCTACTGAAACTTGGAAACCCTGGTCACTGATTTACAAAGGAGACATAGCTGAGCTACTAGAGTTGGCTGTTAGGAATCACCTTTTCAAGTCAGGGCTCTTGAAGAAAAAACAGCAGCTTGAGCAGAGCAGAGGATTGAGAGGGACCCAGCTGTGCCATCAGCCACAACACAGTGGGCCCAGTCACTGGCTCACAGAAACAGCATGGCTCTGCTGTCTATAGATTGAAAGTGAAAGTAGCAGAGCAGAGGGGAGAAAGCCATGAGCTGCACCCCTTGTCACTGGCTCACTGAAACAGCATGGCTCTGCAGCATAGATGCTCTTAAAGTGAAAGCAGCAGAGCAGAGAAGAGAAAGACTTGAGCTGCTGTGCTTCAGCTTACACTAAGCTGCCAACACCCTGCTGACAGAGGCATCTGTTATTGTGTTTCAGGCCCACCCGAGCTCCTACTCACACCACCACCCCCAAACACACACATACATGTTTTCACTGCTCTACCTTCTAATAGCTAAGCCAGTAACCTGAAGAGCAACCTCAGGACACAGAAACTGACTGCTTTACTCTACCCTCTCCCCAAAACTGCTCCTTTTGCAACTGAGTCACACTGCATCCTGCTGTACAGCAGAGACATAACAGATTGCAGTCAGACCATAGCCCACCTCACTCTCCCAAAGAGGGGGAGCATTGAGACTAAGACAGTTGGAACAAAAAAGAAAAAAATAATAATAATAAAGACAAGCCCTTCTTATAGAAAAACTTCCAGAGGGAAAACATACTTGTGCCTAAAGCAAAAAGAATGACATCAAATACAATGAACACCTCAAAATCCAAAGCACCCCCCAAGAAGATCAGGGACAATCTATAGAAAATGAGCTTATATACTTGGAATCAAATTTAAGTGACATAGAATGCAGGGCTGCAATACTCAAGACACACAGAGAGCTTAGTAAATGCTAGCAAAGTACCCAGACACAGTTAAATGACCACAACAAGAAATTTTCTGATCAAAATGGATACTTTAACAATAAAATTGAGAAGTTAGAACAGAACCAAAAGGAACTCCTTGAAATAAAAGGCATAATGAGAGAGCTGAGAAAATAATTAACCAGCATAGGAAACAGGGCTGACCAGCTGGAGGAAATAATTAGTCAATTCGAAGATAGAAAAATGGAAATTTCACAGATGGAAGAACAAAGGGATATGAGAATCAAGAGAAATGAAAGAGCCCTACCAGAAATCTCTGACTCCATCAGAAAGAGTAATATTACAATAGTAGGAGTACCAGAAAGAAGTGAGATGGAATCTTCTCAGAGTCTACTAAAGCAAATAGTGGATGAGAATATTTCTAACCTATGGAAAGTACTAAAACCAAAAATTCAAGAGGAAAACAGGAGCCATAGCCATCTAGACCCTAGCAGATCTTCTCTAAGGCATATTGTTCTGAAGATTACAAAAGACAAAGACAAAGAAAGAATCCTCAAGTCTGCCAGAGAAAAAAATATATAACTTTCAAAGGAAAACCTATCAGGCTGTCGTCAGACTTCTCAGCAGAAGCTCTGAAAGCCAGGAGGAAATAAAGCCCAATCTTCAAAATATAAAGAGATAAATTTTCACCCAATAATTAACTATCCACAAAAATTAACTTCTAGATATGAAGGAGGAGCTAAGGCCTTTCAGATATAAAGAAGCTGAGGAAATTCTACAGCTCAAAACCAGCACTCCAAGAAATACAGAAGGAGGCTATTTGACCAGAATCAAAAAATCAAAATATATGGAGAAAAGTTTGGACAATAATAAATAAAAAGGAAAGAAGTACTGTAAACAGGATATCCTCATATATCAATCATCACCCTGAATGTAAATGGACTGAATTCACCAATAAAGAGGCACAGGGTAACAGACTGGATTAAAAAACAAAATCCAACCATATGCTCCCTACTAGGAACACACCTCAGCCACAAAAAAAACAAAGACTCAGGGTAAAAAAAATGGAAAACAATACACCAGGCAAATGGCAGTCAGAGAAAAGCAAAAGTGGCCATATTGATTTCTGATGAAATAGACATCAGGATAAAAAAAATAATAAGACATAAAGATGGAAATTTTATTTTGATAAAAGGGACAACACATCAAGAAAACACAACACTCATTAATATATATGCCCTCAATCGGAAAGCACCACAATTCACAAAGCAATTACTAACAGCTCTAATAGGAGAACTTGACAAAAACACAATTATAGTAGGGTATTTAAACACCCCCTTAACAATTTGAACAGATCATCCAAGCAGAAAATAATAAGGAAATTGCAGACTTAAGTGATACATTACAGAAAATGAACATAATCAACATTTATAGGATATGCCATTCTGCAACACAGGGCTATATATTTTACTCTAGTGCACATAAAAAATTTTCAAGGATAGACCATATCCTGAGACTTAAATTTTACCTCAGCAAATTTAAGAACGTTCGAATCATACCAAGTGTATTCTCAGACCACAAAGCTTTGAAAATATAAATCAATAGCAAAAGATCAATTGCAGAAAGAATCACAAATATTGGAGATTGAACAACATGTTATTAAAAAATAACTAGGTCAAAGAGGAAATAAAACAAGAGATTTAAAAATATGTAGAAACAAATGACAATGAAAACATGATGTACCAAAATTTCTAGGACACAGCGAAAGCAGTATTAAAAGGGAAATTTATATCACTACAGGCCTATCTTGAGAAACAAGAAAAGGGGTGGGGGGAAAGGATGGCGGCATGAGAGGAGAATGCCAATAACTGTCTGGGAAGGGAATTGTGAACACAGGGGAATCCACGGGGGAAACCATGAAAAGCAACCTCAACTAAGAGAACCACACAACGAAGAACAACACCCAAAGTTCAGAGGGAAAAGGGGACAGCGGGAGAGGGAAGGGGAAGCAGTGGTTCAGGGACAAGGACTCGAAGCGCGGCTCGGGGCTGGCAAAACAAAGAGGTATTGGGTGACTACGGTCAAAGTGGAGCTGGATCGAGGGCGGGCTGGAAGCCGAGACCTAGGGAGTGTGGAAGCCCCACAAGACTATGGACAATTTAACTTTGGAACTCAAGGGATAGCACACAGTGCCCTAATCAGATCATGGAGCCTAAAGTAGAACAGGGACTGTGGAACATGGTGGCTGCACCTCCTGGCGGGCAAGGTGAGAGCAGAGAATCAGCCCACAACAGCTCGGCACCCCTGATTTACGGAAAAGATTGACTGTGAGGGAGCAACTTTTGAAGACAGGGCTCTTGGAGTGAGGGCTGGGGCTTGAATAAACTCAGCTGCATTAGATGTGCTTAGAGTGAATTCAGGGTTCTCAACAGAGCCGCGGGCCTAAAGCGGCTGCCGGCCAAGCTGTGGCCTGTGCACCTAGGGCTTTCGGTGCCCCGCCTACCAGGCCACCCCAGTGCAAAATCAGGCTTATGGCACCCTGCTCACTGGGCCTGCGCGAAGCTACCACCTGAGCTCTAGCTATTGGGTTGCTGACCAGGCTGCAAGGCCAGCTATCGGTGCCCCGTTCACTGGGCTGCCACTACACTGCAGCCCAAGTGCGCAATTGGGCTGCCAACTGGGCCACCACGGCACCAATGCCCACGAGCACAACTGGGTCGCTGACCGGACTGCCACAGTGCCTATGCACGCATGGTTGACCTGGCTTTGGGTAAGCCTCTGACCTGGCTGCAGCTGCGTCCCCTCCCGCATGGCTGACTGGGACACTGCCAAGCCCCAGCTCATCCACCGATGTCCTGCGCGCATGGCTCACAGATGTGATTGAAGGAGGGGCAGCCTGGCAAAAGGGAGAAAGACCAGTGCTTCTGCGCCCGCCAGCACTGAACCAACAGCCCCCCTGCTGAAAGAGAAATCTACTATTCTGTCTCAAGCCTGTGCTAGCTCCTAATCACATGCCCCCACAACCAGCCACACCCTCACTACCCTACCTTCTAACAGCTAAGACAGCAATCTGAAGTGCCCCAGGGTACAGAACCTGTCTGCTTCCCACAACCCTCTACCAAAATCGCCTCCTCCCACAACTGAGCCCAAAAGTAAAAAATAAAAACAAGGCCATCTGATAGGCAAACCCCCAGAGGGAAAACAGACTCATGCGTAAAGCAAAAAGAACCACATCAAACACAATGCACACCTCAGAATCCAAAGCCCCTCCAGAAGACCAGGGGCATTCTTTAGTAAAAAAGCTTGCACACGTGGAATCAAATATAAGTGGAACAAAATTCAGGGCTGCAAAACTCAAGACATTTTGAGAGCTGACTCAATGCTGGCAAAGTACCCAAACACAGTTAAATGACCTCGACAAGAAATTTTATGAGCAAAATGAGTACTTTACCAATAAAATTGAGAAGCTAGAGTAGAACCAAAAGGAACTCCTTGAAATGAAAGGCATCATGGGAGAGCTGAAAAAAGAACTGACCAGCATAGGAAACAGGGCTGACCAGCTAGAGGAAAGGATGAGTGAAATTGAAGATACAAACATGAAAATGTCACAGAGGGAAAAATAAAGAAAAACTAGAATCAAGAGAAATAAAAGAGCCCTACAAGAACTCTCTGACTCAATCAGAAAGAACAATATTAAAATAATAGGGGTACCAGAAGAAAGCGAGATGAAATCTTCTCAGATTCTACTAAAACAAATAGTGGATGAGAATTTTCCTAAAGACAGAAAAAACTAGAGCCCCAAATTGAAGAGGAAAACAGGTGCCATAGCTTCCTAGACCATAGCAGATCTTCTCCAAGGCACATGGTCTAAAGATGACAATACCCAAAGACAAAGAAAGAATCCTCAAGGCTGTGAGGGAAAAACAAAATATAACTTGCAAAAAAAAAATAACCATTCAGGCTGTCATCAGAGTTCTCAGCAGAAATTCTGCCAGCCAGGAGGGGGTGGATACCAATCTTCAAAATATTAAAAGAGAGAAATTTCCAGCCAAGTATTAACTAGCCAGCAAAATTAAACTTTAGATATGAAGGAGGAATTACGGCCTTTTTAGATATACAGAAGCTGAGGAAATTCTCAACCTCAAAAAAGGCACTCGAAGAAATACAGAAGGAGGCTATCTGACCTGAATCAAGAAATCAAAATAAATGGAGAAAAGTTGGGACAACAAAAAAATAAAAAGGAAAGAAGTAATGGATACAGGATATCCTCATATATCAATCATCACCCTGAATGTAAATGGATTGAATTCACCAACAAAGAGGCACAGGGTAGCAGACTGGATTAAAAAAGAAAATCCAATCATACCCTGCCTACAAGAGACACACCTCAGCCATAGGGACAGACATAGACTCAGGATAAAAGGATGGAAAACAATACTCCAGGCAAATGGCAGTCACAGAAAAGCTGAAGTGGCCATACTGATTTCTGATAAAAAAGACATCAGGATAAAAAAAATAATAAGACATAAAGATGGACATTACATCTCGATAAAAGGGACAATACACCAAGAAAACATGACACTCATCAATATATATGTACCCCATCAGGAAGCACCAAAATTTATAAATCAACTACTAACAGATCTAAAAGAAGAATTTGACAAAAATACAATTATACTAGGGGATCTAAACACCCCCTTGACAACATTGTACATATCATCCAAGCAGAAAATAAATAAAGACATTGCAGCTTTGAATGATACATTGCAGAAAATGGACATAATTGATATTTACAGGTCATTCCATCTGCAACAAAGGATTATACATTTTACTCTAGTGCACATGGAACATTTTCAAGGATAGAACATATCCTGGCACTTAAATCCAACCTCACCAAATTTAAGGGCATCCAAATCATACCAAGTGTATTCTCAGACCACAAAGCATAGAATCGAGAGATCAATTGCAAAAGATGAAGTGCAGAGAGAACCACATATACTTGCAGACTGAACAACATCCTATTAAAAAGTGCCTGGGTCAAAGAGGAAATAAAAGAAGAGATTAAAAAATTTTTAGAATGAATGACAATGAAAACACGATGTACCAAAATTTCTGGGACACAGTGAAAGCAGTATTAAGAGGGAAATTTTTATAATTACAGGCAATCTCAAGAAACAAGAAAAACTACAAGTAAACACCCTCACATCTCATTTCATAGAGCTAGAAAAAGAAGAACAGAGGTCCCCCAAAGCCAGCAGAAGAAAAAAATTAATAGAAATTAAAGCAGAACATAATGAAATTCAGAATAGAGAAACAATAGATAAAATTAACACCACAAAGAGCTGGTTCTTTCAAAAAATCAATAAAATCGACAAAGCACTGGCTAGGCTCACCAAAGGACAAAAAAAAAAAAAAAATCTCATATTTCCAGAATACGGGATGATAGGGGTGAGATTACAACTGATGCTGCAGAAATACAATCATGAGATTATTATGAATGACTCTATGCCGATAAATTTGACAACCTAGAGTAAATGGACTAATTTCTAGTAAGATATTGTTTACCTAAACTAATCCAAGAAGATTTGGATAACCTCAATAGACCAATCAACTGCACAGAACTTGAAACAATTATCCAAAAATTGCCCAATGGCAAAAGGCCTGGACCAGATGGCTTTACCAATGAATTCTACCACTCATTCAAAGAAGAACTAACACCCATCCTCCTCAAACTACTTCAGAAAATTCAAGAAGAGGCCGTACTACCCAACTCTTTCTATGAAGCTAATATCACCCTAATTCCAAAACCTGGGAAAAACAATACCAAAAAGGAAAACTATAAGCCAATCTCACTGATGAACGCTAATGCAAAAATCTTAAATAAAATTTTAGATAACAGAATACAACAATGCATTAAAGAGATTATTCACTTAATAAGATGGTCTCTAGGTCCATTATTGTTGCCAGAAATGGCTGTATTTCATCATTTCTTATCGCTGAGTAGTATTCCATTGAGTAATGTGATGTGGAGTTGTACATTGGAAACTGTCTGATTGTTGCCAACCAATGTCACCCCATTAAATTTAACAATAAAATATAATAATATTAAGAAAAAAATAAAGATTATTCACCGTGACCAAGTGGGATTCATCCCAGGGGCACAAGGATGGTTCAACATACACAAATCAATCAATGTAATTTAGCACATAAACCAAACAAAGGATAAAAACCACATGATTATCTCAATCGATGCAGAAAAAGCATTCGACAAGATACAACACCCATTTATGATAAAAACACTGAATAAAATGGGAATTGAAGGAAAGTACCTCAACTTAATTAAGGCCATATATAAAAAATCCTCAGCAAATATTATACTGGATGGGTAAAGCTGAAGCCTATTTTCCTAAAATCAGGAACAAGACAGGGATGCCCCCTGTCACCACAGCTGTCCAACATAGTTCTGGAAGTTCTAGTCAGAACAATCAGACAAGAGAAAAGAATAAAAAGTATTAGAATTGGGAGAGAAGAAGTTAAACTGTCACTGTTTGCAGATGGCATTCTCCTGTGTATAGAAAACTCTGAAAACTCTATCAAAAATCAATTAAAAATATTAGACAAATACCATAAAGTCGCAAGCTACAAAATCAATGTCCCACAATCAACTACATTTTTATATGCCAACAATAAAACTTCAGAAAGAGAGATGAGAAGATTTATTCCCTTTGCCATTGCAAACATAAAAATGAAATACTTAGGAATAAATCTAACAAAAAACGTGAAGGACTTATACGCTGAAAACTATAAAACACTCTTAAAAGAAATTAAGGAGGATACAGAGAAATGGAAAGACATTCCATGTTCATGGATTAGAAGAATCAACATAGTTAAAATAGCCATACTCCCCAGAGCAATATACATATTCAATGATATTCCCATCAAAATCCCACAGTCATTTTTTAAGAAATAGATTAAAAAATCATCATATTTGTATGGAACCACAAAAGACCACACGAATCACAAAAACTATCCTAAGAAAGAAGGATAAAGCTGGGGGCATCTTATTGACTGACTTGTATCTGTACTACAAAGCCTCATTAATCAAAACAGCTTGGTACTGGCAGAAAAACAGACACACGGACCAATGAAACAGAATTGAAAACCCAGAAATAAACTTACAAATTTATGGACAGATGATTTTTGATAAAGAATCGAAAAATATGCAGTGGGGAAAAGAAAGCCTCTTCAGTAAATGGTGCTGGGAAAATTGGAAAACCACATGCAAAAAGGCTGAATATGAACTGAGATCTCTCACCGTATACAAAAATTAACTCAAAATGGATTAAAGACCTCCAAATAAGAAAGGAAACAATAAATTGCATAGAAGAAAACATTGGCACTAAACTTATAGACTTGGGATTCATGGAGGACTTTATGAATCTGACCTCAATGGCAAGGGAAGTAAAAGCACAAATAAATGAATGGAAACTTATCAAGCTAAAAAGCTTCTGTGCTGCAAAGAAAACCATCAACAAAGCAAAAAGGCAACCAACCAATTGGGAAAAAATATTTTCAAACAATGCTTCTGATAATGGGCTAATATCAAAAATATACAAAGAACTTGTACAACTCAACAAGAAAAAAAGAAGCAATTCAATTATAAAATGGGCGGATGACGTTAACAGACACTGCTCTCATGAAGGCATATATATGGCCAACAGATATATAAAAAAATGCTCCACATCACTAGCAATTAGGGAGATGCAAATAAAAACCACAATGAGATACCATCTTACACCTGTTAGAACGGTTATAATCAACAAGACAAGGGATAACAAGTGCTGGAGAGGCTGTGGACAGAAAGGAACCCTCATTCACTGCTGGTGGAAATGTAAACTGGTACAACCACTATGGAAGGCTATATGGAGATTCGTCAAAAAATTTGGAATGGCATTACCATATCACCCAGCCATCCCTCTACTGGGCATCTACCCCAAAAATCTGAAAACCTTTATCTTTAGAGATGTTTGTACCCACATGCTTATCGCAGCACTGTTCCCAGTGGCCAGAGCTTGGAAACAACCAAAATGCCCTTTGATAGATGACTGGATAAAGAAGATGTGGTATATTTACACAATGGAATACTACTCAGCGATAAGAAATGATGAACTACAGTCATTTGTGACAACATGGATGGACCTAGAGACCATCTTATTAAGCGAAATAAGTCAGACTGAAAGAATCAGGAAACATATGACCTCACTTATAGATGGAATAGAAAACTGAAAGTAACAAAGACACAGAGACCTATGGACACACTCAATATCTTGGTGATTGCCTGAGGGAAGAGGAGGACGGGGAAGGAGAGAGGGAGGAGAGTTAGGATAGGGCACCAACATTATGGACACACTCAATAGCTTGGTGGTTACCTGGAGAGGGGAGAGGGCAGAGGAGGGAGAGCTGTGGGAAGAGGTGGGAGTGTGCATCGAATATATGGTGGTAGAGGGGGAGCTGATTCTGAATGGTAGGCACATAATGCAATGCATGGGTGACATGATGTGGACTTGTACATCGGAAAACTATCTAATTGTTACCAACTGATGTTACCCCATTAAATTTAATAATAATTAAAAAAACACAAGAAAATCTATAGGTAAACCTCTTAACATCTCATCTTTTAAAACTAAAAAAAGAAGAACAAAGGAATCCTAAAGGAAACTGAAAGAAAGCATAGAAATTAAAGTAGAACTTAATAAAATTCAGAATAGAAAAACAATAAATAAAATTAATGCCACAAAGAAGTGGTTCTTTGAAAAAAAATCAATAAATTGACAACTGGCTAGGCTCACCAAAGGGCAAACAGAAAAATCTCATATATCCAGAATTTGGGATGATAGGGGAGATTATAACTGACACTACAGAAATACAAACAATTATAAGAAATTATTATGAAAGTTTCTATGCCACCAAATTTGACAATCTAGAGGAAATGGACACATTTCTAGAAATATATAGTTTACCTAGAGTCTAGACTGAACCAAGATGATTTAGATAACTGAAATAGACTATTCAACAGTACAGAACTTAAAACAACTATTTAAAACCTGCCCAAAAGCAAAAGTTCTGGACCAGATGATGTTACCCATGACTGTTATCAAGCATTCAAAGAACTAATGCCCATCCTCGTCTAACAACTCCAGAAAATTCAGGAGTAGGCAATACTACCCAACTCATTCTATGAAGCTAATATCTCCCTAATACTAAAATCTGGAAAGGACAATATCAAAAAGGACACCTATAGGCCAATCTCCCTGATGAACACTGATGCAAAAATCCTAAACAAAATTTTAGCTAACAGAATACAGCAATGCATTAAAAAGATTATTCACTTTGACCAAGTGGGGTTCATCCTAGTGGCACAAGGATGGTTCAACATACACAAATCAATCAATGTAACACATAAATCAAACAAAAGATAAAAACCATATGATTACCACAATTTGTACAAAAAAGCATTCGAAAAGATACAACACCCATTTATGATAAAAACAATGAATAATATGGGAATTTATAGAAAGTACCTCAACATAATAAAGGCTATATATGACAACCCATCAGCAAATATTATACTGAATGGGGAAAAGCTGAAGCCTATTTTTCTTAAATCAGAAACATGACAAGTATGCTCCCTGTCACCACTGCTATTCAACATAGTTCTGGAAGTTCTAGCCAGAGCAATCAGGCAAGAGCAAGAAATAAAAGGTATTAGAATTGGGAGAGAAGAAGGCAAACTGTAACTCTTTGCAGATGACACAATCTTTTATATAGAAAACTCTAAAGACGCAATCAGAAATCTATTACAAATAATAGACAAATACAGTAAAGTTACAGGATAAAAAATTAATGGCCCAAAATCAACTGCATTTTTATATGCCAACAATAAAACTTCAGAAAGAGAGATGAGAAAATCCATTCCCTTTGCCATTGCAAACAAAAAAATGAAATACCTAGGAATAAAACTAACAAAGAATGTGAAAGACTTATACAATGAAAACTATAAAGCACTGTTAAAAGAAATTAAAGAGGACACAAAGAAATGAAAAGACATTCCATGTTCATAGATTGGAATAATTATCATAGTTATAATGGCCATACTACCCAGAGCAACATACAGATTCAATGCCATTCCCATCAAAATCCCACGGTCATTATTTCAAATTATAGATTAGAAAATGATCAGATTTTTATGGGACCACAAAAGACACCAAATCACAAACACTATTCTGAGAAAAAAGGGTAAAGCTGGCAGCCTCTCACTGTCGGACTTTAATCTGTACTGCAAATCCTCAGTAACCAAAACAGCTTGGTAATGGCAGAAAAACAGATACTCAGATCAATGGAACTGAATTGAAAACCCAGAAATAACCCCACAAATATATGGACAGATTATTTTCAACAAAGGAGTGAAAAATATACAGTGGGGAAAAGAAAGCCTCTTCAGTAAATGGTGCTGGGAAAATTGGAAAACCACATGCAAAAGTCTGATTCTGAACTGTGATCTCTCACCATATACCAAAATTAACTCAAAATGGATTAAAGACCTCCAAATAATACCCCAAAAGATAAAATGCATAGAAGAAAACATTGGTACTAAATTTATAGATCTGGATTTAGGGAGGAAGGACTTTATAAATCTGACATTAATGGCAAAGGATATAAAAGCAAAAATAAATGAATGGGACTTTATCAAGCAAAAAGCTTCTGCACTGCAAAGGAGACCATCAACAAAGCAAAGAGGCAACCAAACAACTGGGAAAACATATTTGCAAACAACACCTCTGAGAAGGGGCTAATATCAAAAATATACAAAGAACATATACAAATCAACAACAAAAACGAAACAAGCAATCAAATTGAATAATGGGCAGAAGACCTAAACAGACACTTGTCTCATGATGACACACAAACGGCCAACAGATATATAAAAAAATGCTGAACATCACCAGCAATTATGAAGATGCAAATAAAAACCACTATGAGATACCACTTCACACCTGTTAAAATGGCTATAATCAACAAGACAAGGGATAACAAGTGCTGGAGAGGCTGTGGACAAAAAGGAACCCTCATACACTGCTGGTGAGAGTGTAAACTGGTACAACCACTATGGAAAGCTGTATAGAGATTCCTCAAAAAATCAGGAATGGAATTGCCATATGACCCAGCAATCCCTCTACTGGGTATCTACCCAAAAAACCTGGAAACCTTAATCTTTAAAGATATCTGTACCCTCATGTTCATCGCAGCACTGTTCCCAGTGGCCAGAACATGGAATCAACCAAAATGCCCTTTGATAGATGACTGGATAAAGAAGTTGTGGTACATTTACACAATGGAATACTATTCAGTGATAAGAAAAAATGAAATACAGTCATTTGTGACAACATGGATGGACCTTGGAACCATCTTATTAAGCAAAATAAGTCAGCCTGAAAGAATCAGGAAATATATGACCTCACTTACAGGTGGATTATAAAACTGAGAGTAACAAAAAAACAAAGACTTATAGATACACTCAATAGTTTGGTGGTTACCTGAGGGAAAAGGAGCCGGAGAAGAAAGAGTGGAGGAGGGAGATGGGTGAGGGCAGCACACTTATGGACACACTCAATAGTTTGGTGATTAACTGAGGGAAGGGGAGGAGGGTGGAGGGAGAGTGGCAGGGGGAGGTGGTAGTTGGCAACAGATATATGGTGATAGAAGGAGAGCTGATTCTGGGTGGTGAGAACATAAAGCAACATATAGGTGATTTAATGTAGATTTGTACATCTGGAAACTATCTAATTGTTACCAAAAATTGGCACCCTAATAAATTTAACAATAAAAAAAATGATGGGATGTCAGGATAGCTTCACAGGTTGAGCATTTGCCTTCCAACCACAAGGTCTGGAAGTCGAATCCTGGCCCTAGCTTATGCAAACCCACATGCTAAACTGTGGTGCAACTGATAACTATCAGGATGAGAGCAAAGTTTCTCGTCTCCCATGGAGGAGGGCCCCAGGTTAGATTTCACCCCTATATGACCCCATATCTACCTATGTAAAATAAAACTATGTCAAAACTAATGATGGACAACTATGGAGACTGCTCTGGGCCCTCCTCTCTTCCCTCTGTCTGGCTGTCTATACAATAAAATAAGTCTTTAAAGAAAAAAGGGTGAAATACTGCCATTTGCAACAATGTGGATGAAACGAGTTCATCATGCTAAGCAAAATGGGCCAGACAGAAAAAGCTAAGAACCATATGATTTCATTCATATGTGCAATATAAAACTGAAAGCAACAAAGAAATAAAACCTCCTGGACATAGTCAATAGTTTAGTGGTTACCTCAAGGTAAATGGGGGAGGAGGGGAGGGGGGAAGGGAAGGGGAGACAAATATGTGTTGATGGAAAGAGAGCTGTCTTTGAGTGGTGAACACATAATATAACACACAGATGGTGTTCTATAGAATTGTACACTTGGAACCTGTGTAATTTTTACTAACCAATGTCATCCCCGATAAATTCAACAACAACAACAACAAGAAAAAGTGCCCAATGTTCATTTACATAATAAAAGCTCTGACAAGCCTTAAAAAAAAAGAAATCTTAGTTTAAGAAAAAATTTAAATTGAATTTGTGTACATGTATGAAGTGTAAAAATATTCTAAATTTTTCCACAAGGGATAAAACATTTTCTCAATTATATATACTAACATACACAAAGCACTTACCTACCTACTCATGTCTCTACCTTAACCAAGGTCAAATCTAAATAAAGCATAATAACTCGTTAATCTAGAGATTTTTTATTTACTAAATTTATAGTGGATAAAGAGCAAAATACATACCCCCAAAAAAGAAAAATAAAGAAGACTAAAAAATATTTTATTTCTAACTGTAGAGAGATTTTCATTATTTCAACAGGGATCAAATAACAAAATTTGATTCTCAGTTATTGCTATGCCCTGTGGAAATAATTTTTTTAACATCAGTGAACCAGAGCAGGAAACAAAATTTTCTGAAAATTAGAAGCAAACATAAAACCAGAAAGAGAAAAAAAAATTAGTATAAAGTTTTATTGCACATCAGAGATTAATGTAAAGTTCAAGGAGTAATGAGAATATACTTAAGGTTTTTTCAGATCATAAGGTATATCTCTTAAGCAATTAAGCTTAATTGCCTCAAGAAAGAGAGTCTACTTGGGTATTTTTAAAATTTATTTTGAAATCCTCAGAACTGTGAAGTTATAGCTTTCACTGTCAAAATTATATCTCTCATACAGTATGTAGTGAGCACATGTTAAAGATATATTTGACTCATTAACAAGGGACACAGAAGAATGGTAATGTTGATTCAAAGTATATGAGATACAATTTTTTACAGTTAGTTGTCAAAGGCATGCTGTTATAAGTTTGCTAAAAGTTAGAAACAAAGTTGTTCAATGTTCAATAGGTCAATAGAACTGTAGATGTTGTGGTTATCTTTTCAATCAGACAGAAATAATCTGCTTGTCCACTAGGACACAGTACACATGATACTACTCACCTTAATATTCGGTATGAGTTGAGAAGGTCATCAAGATGGCAGCATGAGAGGAGCTCTTGAAATCTCTCCTGGAAAGAGAACAATTTAACAACTAAAATCCAACCACAGAATGCCAAAAGAGCACACAGCCTCGGCTGAAAGACCCAATAAAATTTCTAAAACTGGAGACACAAAGGCGAGTGAGAGAATTCTGCAGCACAAAGCAGCATTTAAAGAAATACTGAAAGAGGCAGTTGGACCTGAAACAAAAAGTAAAAGTAAATAGGGATCAACAGGAACAACAAAAATATAAAAAGGGGAGTAAGTAAAGACTTAAGTTTCCAAAGAGAATTGAGATAAGAAACATCCTTAAGAAAAGAAACCACTGTATATAGGAAACTTTCTTTTATATAAAGTTTATGGTAACCACTGAAAAAGATCTTAGATCTGGGACACATGAAAGCAAAAGACGAGAATACACACAAAAAAAAACAGTCATAAACACCATCAAACTAAGATAATCAATGGGAAGAAAAAAGCAAAGAGGCAAAAAAAAAGAGCTACTAGAAAACAAAAGATAAAATGGCTATAGGAAATTTTTATATATTAGTCATCACCCTAAATGTAAATGGGCTGAACTCACAAATAAAAAGACATGGAATAGGAAATTGGATTAAAGAACAAAATCCAACCTTATGTTGTCTACAAGACACACACCTCAGGCACAAGGACAAACACAGATTCAAGGTGAAAAGGTAGAAAAAAAATACTCCAAGCAAATGGCACACAGAGAAAAGCAGGTGTAGCCACACTTTTATCTGACAAAGCAGACTTCAGGATCAAAAAATAATAAGAGACAAAAATGAATATTTCATAATGATAAAGAGGACAATACAACAAGAAAATACTACACTTATTAATATATATGCCCCCAACCAAGAAGCACCAAAATTTAGAAAGCAAGTATTAACAGATATAAAAGGAGAAAATGAAAAAAAAACAAAACACAATAATGGTAGGTGACTTAAACACACTTTTGACAGCCATGAACAGATTGTCCAAACAGAAAATAAACAAAGAAATATCAGCTTTAAATAATACATTACAGCAACTGGACATAATTGACATTTAGAGGACAATTCATCCTAAAACACAGGACTGTATATTATTCTCCAGTGAACAGGGAATGTTTTCAAGGATAGACCACATATTGGGACACAAAGCTAGCCTCAGCAAATGTAAGAAGATCAAAACCATATCAAGTATATTTCCTGATCACAAAGCTTTGAAATTGGAGTTCAACTACACAAAGAAAGCAGAAAAAAACACATATAAAAGGAGATTAAAAAACATGTTTTTAAAAAATGACTGGATCAAAGGAGAAATAAAAGAAGAGCTTTAAAAAATACATAGAATTGTTCTGAAGATGACAAAAATCAATGACAAAAAAAAAATCCTCAAGGCCGCCAGGGAAAAACAAAATATAACTTTCAAAGGAAAACCTATCAGACTGTCACCAGACTTATCAGCAGAAACTCTGCAAGCCAAGAGGGAGTGGAGCCCAATCTTCAAAATATTAAAAGAGAGAAATTTCCAGTGAAAAATTAACAATCCAGCAAAATTAACCTTTAGATATGAAGGAGGAATTAAGGCCTTTACAGGCATACAGAAGCTGAGGGAATTCTCAAGCTCAAAAGCGGCCCTCAAAGAAATACTAAAGGAGGCTATCTGACCTGAATCAAGAAATAAAAATAAAATGGAGAAAAGTTGGGACAACAAAACAATAAAAAAGAAAGAAGAAATGGATACAAAATACCCTCATATATCAATCATCACCCTGTATGTAAATGGACTGAATTCACCAATAAAGAGGCACAGGGTAGCATACTGGATTAAAAAACACAATCCAACCATATGCTGCCTATAAGAGACACACCTCAGCCACAGGGACAGACAGGTAGACTCAGGGTAAAAGGATGGAAAACAATACTCCAGACAAATGGCAGTCAGAGAAAAGCTGAAGTGGCCATACTGATTTCTGATACAAAAGACATCAGGATAAAAAAAATAATAAGACATAAAGATGGACATTACATCTTGATAAAAGGGACAATAAAACAAGAAAACATGACACTCATCAATATATATGCTCCAAATCAGGAAGCACCAAAATTTATAAAGCAACTACTAACAGCTATAAAGGGAGAATTTGACAAAATTACAATTATAGTAGAAGATCCAAACAGCCCCCTGACAACAATGGACAGATCATCCAAACAGAAAATAAATAAGGAGATTGCAGCTTTAAATGATACATTTCAGAAAATGGACATAATTGACATTTACAGGTCATTCCATCCTGCAACAAAGGGCTATACATTTTACTCTAGTGCACATGGAACATTTTCAAGGATAGACCTTATCCTGGCACTTAAATCCAACCTCACCAAATTTAAAACCATCCAAATCATACCAAGTGTATTCTCAGACCACAAAGCGTTGAAACTTGAGATCAATTGCAAAAGATCACGTGCAGAGATAACCACATATACATGGAGATTGAAAAACATGCTATTAAAAAGTAACTGGGTCAAAGAGGAAATAAAATAAGAAATTAAAAAATTTGTAGAAACGAATGACAATGGAAACATGACATACCAAAATTTCTGGTACACAGCAAAAGCAGTATTAATAAGGAAATTTATATCATTACAGGACTATCTCAAGAAACAAGAAAAACTACAAGTAAACAACCTCACATCTCATCTTATAAAGCTAGAAAAAGAAGAACAGAGGTCCCCCGAAGCCAGCAGAAGACAAGAATTAATTAAAATCAAAGCAGCACTTAAGAAAATTCAGAATAGAAAAACAGTAGATAAAATTAACGCCACAAACAGCTGGTTCTTTGCAAAACTAAATAAAATTAACAAACCACTGGCTAGGCTCACCAAAGGACAAAGAGAAAAATCTCATATTTCCAGAATACGGGACGATAGGGGAGAAATTACAACTGATGCTGCAGAAATACAAACAATCATAAGAAATTATTATGAAAGACCCTATGCTAACAAATTTGACAACTTAGAGGAAATGGACAAATTTCTAGAAACATATAGTTTACCTAAACTGAACCAAGAAGATTTGGATAACCTAAATAGACCAAACAACAGTACAGAACTTGAAACAATTATTCAAAAATGGCCCAAAGGCAAAAGGCCTGGACCAGATGGCTTTACCAATGAATTCTACCAGCCATTCACTAGAAGAACTAACACTCATCCACGTCAAACTACTCCCGAAATTTCAAGAGGAGGCAGTACTACCCAACTCTTTCTATGAAGCTAATATCACCCTAATACCAAAACCTGGGAAAAACAATACCAAAAAGGAAAACTATAGGCCAATCTCATTGATGAACACTGATGCAAAAATGTTACATAAAATTTTAGCTAACAGAATACAACAATGCATTAAAAAGATTATTCACCATGACCAATTGGGATTCATCCCAGGGGCACAAGGATGGTTCAACACACGCAAATCAATCAATGTAGTCCAGCACATAAACCAAACATAGGATAAAAACCACATGATTATTTCAATCGATGCAGAAAAAGCATTCGACAAGATACAACACCCATTTATGATAAAAACACTGAGTAAAATGGGAATTGAAGGAAAGTACCTCAACATAATAAAGGCCATATATGACAAACCCTCAGCAAATATTATACTGAGGGGGGAAAAGCTGAAGCCTATTTTCCTAAAATCAGGAACAAGACAGGGATGACCCCTGTCACCACTGCTGTTCAACATAGTTCTAGAAGTTCTAGCCAGAGCAATCAGACAAGAGAAAGGAATAAAAGGTATTAGAATCGGGAGAGAAGAAGTTAAACTGTCACTCTGCAGATGACATGATCCTGTATATAGAAATCTCCAAAAGACTCTATTAGAAATCTATTACAAATAATAGACAAATACAGTAGAGTCGCAGGATACAAAATCAATGTCTCAAAATCAACTGCATGTTTGTATGCCAACAATGAAACTTCAGAAAGAGAGATGAGAAGATCCATTCCCTTTGCCATTGCAAACAAAAAATGAAATACCTAGGAATAAATCTAACAAAGAATGTGAAGGACTTATACACTGAAAACTATAAGACACTCTTAAAAGAAATTAAAGAGGATACAAAGAAATGTAAAGACATTCCATGTTCATGGATTGGAAGAATTAACATAGTTAAAATGGCCATACTCCTCAAAGCAATATACAAATTCAATGCCATTCCCATTAAAATCCCACAGCCTTTCTTTCAATAAATAGATAAAAGAACCATCAAATTTGTATTGAACCACAAAAGACTACGAATCACAGAAGCTATCCTAAGAAAAAAGGATAAAGCTGGGGGCATCTCACTGCCTGACTTCTATCTGTACTACAAAGCCTCAGTAATCAAAACAGCTTGGTACTGGCAGAAAAACAGACCTACGGACCAATGGAACAGAATTGAAAACCCAGAAATACACCCACAAATTTATGGACAGATTATTTTTGATAATGGATCAAAAATATACAGTGGGGAAAAGAAAACCTCTTCAGTAAATGGTGCTGGGAAAATTTAAAAAACCACACGCGAAAGGCTGAATGCGAACTGCGATCTCTCACTGTATAACAAAATAAACTCATAATGGATTAAAGACCTCCAAATAAGAAAGGAAACAACAAATTGCATAAAAGCAATCATTGGCAGTAAACTTATAGCCCTGGGATTCAGGGAAGACTTTATGAATCTGACCTCATTGGCAAGGGAAATAAAAGCACAAATAAACAAATGGGTCTTTATCAAGCTAAAAAGCTTCTGTGCTGCAAAGGAAACCATCAACAAATCAAAGAGGCAACCAACCAACTGGGAGAAAATATTTGCAAACAATGCCTCTGATAACGGGCTCATATCAAAATATACAATAAACTTGTACAACTCAACAAGAAAAAAACAAGCAATTCAATTAAAAAATGGACAGACGACCTTCATAGACACTTCTCTTATGAAGACATACATATGGCCAACAGATATATATATAAATGCTCCACTTCACTAGCAATTAGGGAGACGCAAATAAAAAACACAATGAGATACCATCTTACACCTGTTAGAATGGCTATAATCAACAAGACAAGGGATAACAAGTGCTGGAGAGGCTATGGACAAAAAGGATCCCTCATACAATGCTGGTGGGAATGTAAACTGGTACAACCACTATGGAAGGCTGTATGGAGATTCCTCAAAAAATTACGAATGGAATTACCATATGACCCAGCCATCCCTGTACTGGGCATCTACCCAAAAAACCTGAAAACCTTAATCTTTGAAGATATTTGTATCTGCATGTTCATCGCAGCACTGTTCACAGTGGCCAGAATGTGGAAACAACCAAAATGCCCTTCAATAGATGACTGGATAAAGAAGATTTGGTACATTTACACAATGGAATACTACTCAGCGATAAGATATGATGAAATACAGTCATTTGTGACAACATGGATGGACCTAGAGACCATCTTATTAAGTGAAATAAGTCAGACTGAAAGAATCAGGAAACATATGACCTCACTTATAGGTGGAATATTAAACTGAAAGTTACAAAGACACTGAGCCCTATGGACACACTCAATAACTTGGTGATTGCCTGAGGGAAGGGGAGGAGGGAGAGAGGGAGGGGAGGTGGGGGAGGGCACCAGCATTATGGACACACTCAATAGTGTGGTGGTTATCTGGAGAAGGGGAAGGGAGAGTTATGTCGGGGGGAGTGGGCACCAGATATATGGTGGTGGCGGGGGACCTGATTCTGGGAGGTGGGCACATAATGTGATGCATGGGTGATGTGATGTGGACTTGTACATCGGGAAACTACCTAATTGATACCAACCAATGTCACCCCATTAAATTTAACAATAAAATATAATAATAATAAAAAAATACATAGAAACAAATTACAATGAAAACACAACATACCAAAATTACTGTGATGCAGTAAAATCAGTAATAAGAGAGAAATTTATATCACTACAGGCCTTTCTCAAGACACAAGAAAAATGATAAGTAAACAAACTAATATCACATCTTCAAGAACTAGAATAAAAAGAAAAGAAAACACCAAAAGCCAGCAGAAAGAAGGATCATAAAAATTAAAGCAAAACTAAATAAAATAGAGCATAAAAGACAAAACAACAACAACAACAAGAACAACAAAACAATAGAAAAAACTAATACAACAAAGAGCTGGTTCTTTGAAAAAATTAAAAAAATTGACATACTCCTGGCTGGACTCACAAAGGGAAAAAGAGAAAACACACAAATAATCGGAATTAGAAATGAAAGAGGGGCGATTACAATGGATACCACAGAAATACAAAGGATCATACAAAAATACTATGAAGGACTATATGCCACCAAATTTTGCAGCCTAGAAGAAATGGCCAAGTTTTTAGAAACATATAATCTACCTAGACTGAATCAAGAACAACTGCATAACCTAAACAAACCAATCAATAGTAAGGAAATTAAAAAAAAACATCCAAGACCTTCCCAAAAGCAATAATCCAGGACCAGTTTGTCTTACTAATGAGTTTTACCAGGCATTCAAAGAGGAACGAACACCTATTCTTTTCAAATGTTTTTAAAAAATTGAGGAAGAGGCAATACTTCCCAACTCATACTATGAGGCCAATATTACCCTAATACCAAAATGTGGAAAGGACATCACATAAAAAGAAAATTATAGACCAATATCTCTGATCAACACAGATGCAAAAATCTCACACAAAATACAAGCAAATAGAATACAACAATGCATTAAAAAGATTATACGCCACGATCAATTGGGATTCATCCCAGAGGCTCAAGGATGGTTCAACACTCGCAAATCGATCAATGTGATACACCATATAAACAAAATTAAAGATAAAAACCATATGATTATATCAATTGATTCAGAAAAAGCATTTGACAAGACACAACATCCATTTATGATCAAAACACTTAAAAAATGGGTATAGAAGGAAAATACCTAAACATAATAAAGGCCATATATGACAAACACTCAGTGAATGTCATACTGAACGGGGAAAAATGGAAACTTTTTCTTCTAAAATCAAGAACTAGACAAGGATGTCCTCTGTCACCACTGGTATTCAACATAGTTCTGGAAGTTCTAGCCAGAGCCATTAGGCAGGAAAAAGAAAAACAAAAGCATTCAAATTGGAAACAAAGAAGTGAAACTGTCACTTTTTGTAGACGATATGATTCTGTATATAGAAAACCCCAACGATTCCACCAGAAAACTGTGAGAAATAATAAATGAATACAGTAAAATTGCAGGATACAATATCAATATACAAAAATCCACAGCTATTTTATACACAAGCAATAAAACTTCAGAAAAAGAAATGAGGGGAAGCCGGGATGGCTCAGTGGGTTAAGCGCTCACTTTGCAGCGCCGGGGACCGAGGATCGAATCCCAGCCCCGGCCCGAGCGGCCCCATATGCTGAACTGGGAGCTCCCCCAGTTCAGTTCTTTCTCTGTCTCTGTATCTCTCTCTCTCTCTGTCAAAAACAATAAAAAATAAATAAATAAAAAATTATGGGGAAGCCGGGATGGCTCAGTGGGTTAGGCGCTCACTTTGCAGCGCCGGGAACCGAGGATCGAATCCTGGTCCCGGCCCGTGCGGAACCATATGCTGAACTGGGAGCTCCCCTAGTTCAGTTCTCTCTCTGTCTCTGTATCTCTCTCTCTCTCTCTCCCCTCTGTCAAAATAAATAAATAAAAATATTAAAAAATAAATAAATGAGAAAAATGATACCATTTGCTATCAAAACAAAAATAAAATACTTAGCAATAAACTTAAAAAAGAATGTAAAGGACTTATTCACGGAAAATTATAAGACACTATGAAAAGAAATTGAAGAAGATGCAAAGAAATGGAAGGATGGATATTCCACGTTCATGGATTGGAAAAATCAACATACCGGTAATTAAAATGGCCTTATTACCCAAAGCAATACACAGATTTCATGCAATTCCCTTCAAAGTCCCACAGCCATACTTTCAAGAAATACATAAAAAAAAAAAAATTGGGGAAGCTGGGATGGCTCAGTGAGTGAAATGCTCACTTTACAGCCCCAGGGACCAACGATCGAATCCTGGCCCTGGCCCGTGCAGACAGACTCACATGCTGAACTGGGAAATGCCCCCAGTTCAGTTCTCACCAGGGTGACATCCCGACCCATTCCCTGCCCTGTGCAGCCCTGCGCCCACCTGTGGAATAAAACTATGTGGAAAAACCAATGTGCAACTATGGAGACTGTTCTGCCCCCCCCCCCTCTCTCTCTGTATCTCTCTCTCTCTCGCTCTGTCAAAAACAATTAAAAAATACATTAAAAAAATAATTAATTAAAAAAAATTTCAGATTCATATGGAACCACAAAAGGCCCTCAATTGCCAAAGCAATCCTCTGGAAAAAAGATAAAGCTGGAGGCATCACGCTCCTTGACTTCAGTCTATACTTCAAAGCATCAATAATCAAAACAGCTTGGTATTGGCAGAAATACAGACATACAGACCAATGGAACAGAATAGAAAACCCAGAAATAAACCTACAAATATACAGACAGATAATCTTTGTCAAAGGCGCAGAAAATATACAATGGGAAAAAGAAAGCCTCTTCAGTAAATGGTGCTGGGAAAATTTGAAAACCACATGCAAAGGAATGAATCTGGACTATAAACTCTCACCATATACCAAAATTAACTCAAAGTGGATTAAGGACCTTCACATAAGATCCAAACTATAAGGTGCTTAGAACAAGGCATTGGCACTAAACTTATAGACCTTGGACTCAGGGAGAACTTTATGAGCTTGATCCCAAAGGCAAGGGAAGTAAAAGCAAAAATAAATGAATGGGACTATATAAAACTAA
This sequence comes from Craseonycteris thonglongyai, assembly GCA_004027555.1. Classification (NCBI taxonomy): domain Eukaryota; kingdom Metazoa; phylum Chordata; class Mammalia; order Chiroptera; family Craseonycteridae; genus Craseonycteris; species Craseonycteris thonglongyai. The sequence goes on along the minus strand of PVKE010005075.1, from coordinate 29,881 downwards.
AAAGCTACACAGCAAAGAACACCATCAACAAAGTCAAAAGGAAACCAACTGAATGAAAGAAAATATTTGTAAACAATGCCTCTGATAAGGGGCTAATATCAAAAACATACAAAGAACTCTTACCGCTCAACAACAAAAACAAAACAAAACAAATGACCCAATTAAAAAATGGGCAAAAGACCAAAGAAGGCACTTCTCTTCTGACGACATACAAACAACCAACAGATACATAAAAAAGTGCTCAACATCACTAGCAATTAGGGAAATGCAGATTAAAACCACAATGAGATACCACCTCACAACTGTTACAATGGCTATAATCAATAAGACAAGGAATAACAAGTGCTGGAGAGGCTGTGGACAAAAAGGAACCCTCATGCACTGCTAGTGGGAATGTCAATTAGTACAACCACTGTGAAAGGCAGTGTGAAAATTTCCTCAAAAAGCTAGCAATGGTTGGGAATCTGGGATGGCTCAGTGGGTTAAGCACTCACTTTGCAGCCCTGGGGACCAAGGATTGAATCCTGGCCCTGGCCCGGGCTGACCTATATGCTGAACTGGGGAGTGCCCCCAGTTCTGTTCTCACTGGGATGAGACCTCGGCCAAGTTCCTGCCCTGTGCAACCCCTCCCACCTGTGGAATGAAACTATATGGAAAAACCAAAGATGTGCAACTATGTAGACTGTTCTGGGCCCCTCTCCCTTCTCTCTGTATCTCTCTCTCTCTCTCTCTCTCTCTCTCTCTCTCTCTCTCTCTCTCTCTCTCTCTTTCTCTCTCTCTCCCTGTCAAAAACAATAAAAATAAATCTTTAAAAAAACAACAACTAGGAATGGAATTGTCATATGACCCAGCAATCCCTCCCTTTGGTATCTACCCAAAAGACCTGAAAACCTTAACCCACAAAGATACATGTACCCCAATGTTCATTGCAGCACTCTTCACGGTGGCCAAGTCGTGGAATCAACCAAAGTGTCCTCTGATAGATGATTGGATAAAGAAGTTGTGGTACATTTATACAATGGAATACTATTCAGAAATAAGAAAAGATGAAATACAGCAATTTGTGACAACATGGACAGACCTTGAAAACATCTTATTAAGCGAAATAAGTCAGAATGAAAGAATCAAGAAATATATGACCTCACTTTTAGGTAGAATATAAAACTGAAAGGAACAAAGATACAAAGGCTCATGGACACAGTCAATAGTTTAGTGGGGGTAAGTGGGTAGGTGGGTGGGAGAGATGCATGGGGGGGAGTAGGGATGGGTAATCAAACATACAGTGATGGAAAGTGAGCTGATTCTGGATGGTGAGCACATAATGCAATATATAGACAATGTAATGTAGAATTGTACACCTGGAACAATGTAATTAATATCAGTTAATGTCACTCCAATAAATTTAACAAAAAAAAATAATAATAATGGGCATGAATCCGTAGTAAATTATAAGTTAAACAAAGGAGCATGCCCCTAGAAAATTAAACAGTATTGGGTGGGCCTTGTATACCATGCTCCTATGTGATATCAAATACACATAGCCATGTTCTGCCTTATTTCACTGCTTGGATAACTTTTAAAGCAAATCTTTGAAATTTAGTATAGAAACAAATTTGGCAATACTTTTTTATTAATTGAAATGAGATAAATAAATCAAAGTTTGGATCTTTCTGTAAGAATAAGAGCATAAATATGTCTTTGAACCTGCAATATTGATAGAGGAAATATATTACTCATGATTTAGAGTGTTTTATACTTTCATTTAAGCACTTCATTTTTCTGTCTTTGTTTTGTATATTGCTTCACAGATAATTGTGAATTTTGGTGTTATTCCACAGCAATAAAGTATATATTTAAAATGACAGTAATATAAAGGATAACTTAATAAATATCTTTAACTTAGTTTTTCAAAATAAATATGACAACACTGCAGAGGGTAGATTATCATTATTCTTAACTGTTTTCTGCAGCAATATTCACCTAAGTCCATTTTTATTCTTTAATTGTGAATAAATAACTTTTCAAGATAATTTATGTCAATCTCAAACAAATAACAATAATACAAATGTTTAAATTATACTTTCTGTGAACAGAATACATGCTGAGATTCTGACTAGGTTGAGATAAATGTGTTTCTCACCTTCTTTTGCATTTTTATCTAGAAGCAAGTTTACAAGTTATGTTGATCATTCAGTGAAAATCAGAAACCAGAAGAGTGTACTCCTGACATACCAAATTGTTGAGTCTCTCTGAGGTATTTTCAGCTCTAGGTGGTGTATGGACATATGTCCAAATGTTAAGTGCTATGAGTCATATATTCCAGGAGAAAATAAATGTTGTTTATTTTATTTGTATTCAATGGATAGCTTACCATGTATTTTTAATATTAGACATATACCTTTACTTTTCAAGAATTAGTCCATGCAAAAAACATTAGATTTAAGTTGATTTAATCTAAAAGAAAAATGTGACCACGATTCAATCACCCAAACTTCCAAGCTTTGAAGTAAGCAATTTATAATTCTCACTGTATTGATAAAACCAAGTTCTATAGTGATTAAATGATTGGCCCAATATTACATTGCACTAGGAGCTTAATGCTGCCTTACCATTTCCAATGCTACTATATTACCCTGAACTACTTACTTATGCAACAATAAAAATTTTTTTTGAATGTTCTCTATGTTTCTATTATTCCTCACTGTACCTCTCCTAACAATAGTCCACATAATTCCCAATGAGTGTTTTTGAATAAATTATAACAGTACCCAATTGTATTAAAAATATTCAAGTGCTCTACTATGTTATACAAGGCAACACCTAATTTTGTTTTGCCTATTTTATGGTGCCATCTCTTTCTACTTCTCTCCTCACTCCCCACTCCTTCACACCCCTCAACCTCTTATAGGACTTATGGTATTTCACACTTGTATTTTGTTTTCCTTTGAAAATGTCTCCACCAAATATCTTTACATGACAGATTCTTTCTCATTTCTCATCAAACAGCTCTCCTGGACACACTATATAACATAGCCCTCAACCCTCATGAAACTTTATCCCATTTTTTGGTTTGTTTTTTCAAAACATGACATTACTTATTAATTCAAAAATATTTGCTAGGCACCTATAGTGTTTAGGACTCTTCTAGACATTGGAGGATACAGTAGTAAATAAAATAAATAAAATTTCCTGGGAAATTTTATTTAAATTTTATTTATTTAAATTTCCTGCATAACATATACATTCTAGTTGGGAGAGAAAGGCAATAAACAAATAAAATGAATCATATGTCAGAAGTGATGAGTTATATAGGAAAAAATGAAAGAAGCAACAGAGAGTGTTGAACAATAGAAACAGTATTGGAATTTTAAATAAATATTTAGGAAAAGCTTCATTGAGAAGTTGGGATTTGAGCCAAGACCCTAAAAAAAGCTTAGAAAGCAAGGTATTGTTATATCTGAAGGAAAAAAATTCCAGGTGCATGCTATGATATTCCTGAAATATACTTATTCCTATTAGTCTTTTTGTACATTAAAATCTAGTTTCATGAAAGCAGGGACCATGTCTGGCTCTGTATCCTAAAAGCGTGCTTGCTGCATTAGATACAATTCAATATCTAACAATTTTATTCTGTTTTCTTCCAGTGCATATTTAAGTGATGGAACATCTTTGAAATATATTTTTAATGCATAGCATATTAGATTACTGTCATTAGGAAACTGACACCTAAATTCTTGTCTTGGTTTAACTGATGTCTTACATATGCATTCTTAATATGCTTCAGAACTCCTATTATCTAACACTTGAATGCTTTCAGCTTTCTCTGCCACTTTTTTAACTACCTGTATAGCCTCATAAAATCTTCCCAATATATAGTCATTAACTTGATATTTTGCTACCTACCTAGATTTTTAATGTTGTTTTCAAAATTATGATTCTTACAATGTATATCATTTGTGTGATTTATATAGATATTAACTGTGACTAGTCACATTTATGAGGCCCATATACTCATACTTCTACCCAGGTATTTTGACCTTTGTCTCCAGTTTCAACACTTTATCTAGGAAAAAATAGTATCATTTGACCTTTGGTTTTGTAATTTTTTCTAATATTATTCTTTGTGTGGAACTTTAGGAAAAACTGTTTGATTTAGTTTATGTCTTTCTCTTTCACTTTCCTGCCCCTAATATAAGAGTTTATATTAATTCCTAATACTAAGAATCCACCCACACCCACTTATTTGTTCCCTCCTAGTTTCTTCCACCACAGCCTCCATTTTGATTATTTTTATACCTGTAAGTATTATAAATCCAGTCAACTAAAATTATAATTACAGCAAAGTAAAGATGTTTCAGTGCAAAAGTATTTTTGCATTTATATGGTAAAATCTTTAATTCCTTATCTGTTTGATTGTAGAGAAACCTGTTCCTGAACAGTGTAAACAATGTCAAATAATTTTATTGAATTTCTTCTCTTTAAAAAAAAATTTTTATAAAGATATTTCCTAGACAAAATTCCAATAATTTTTTCTCCAAAAAGGGTAGCAAATTCTATATAGGAAGATATAATATTTGCATTTACTATATCTAATTATGCCTTGGTCAGCAAAAAATACCGGTATGTCAGACAATTCAATTCATAGTATTTACATAAACCTGGCATAAAGACAAACTTTGCATTTTTGCATTGCATGAGGAACTCTGCTTTCTTTGTATGATCTGGTGGATATACAGCAAATGTTTGGCAGAATGCTCTTTTCTTCCAAGTGCCTTTAAGTTACCTATGGTTCAGGCAGTCTGGATCACTTTCGCAGTCTCGTGTGCATATTTTACAGATGTTTTTTTCACACGTTTCCTGGACTTGTCGGGAATAATTGAAAATCAAAGGTTTGGAATAATCATGCTCATCTGAAGCTTCTTATTTAATATTGCTAAAAAGAGTGATTATTTAAAAGTGTGACAATACCTTACCAACATACATCAGCAGATGCAGCTGAAACTCATTTTAAATACCTATGGAAATTTATTCTCTTGATGCACACTTAACTCTCATTATAATTAATGAGAGCATTACTTGATTTACAATATACTCCTGCCTTTAGATGTTTAATAGCTGCAGAGGTAAGACCCATCAGCAAAATAATGAACTCTATTTGTAGTTCTACTATTAAAGAAAATTATTTCCTAGCTTAAGTTGTACCCCATGACCTGGTTACAATTATCACTATACCCACGCTTTTTGACAGAATCTCAGGTTTTATACAGCAACAACTTAAAAAAGAAAATCTAACCTAGAAATGTTCAAAATAAAATTATTCACTTTCAAGTGTTAATGACTGAAATAAAGGCAGAAAATTTCAGCTAAAACAAACAAATGATTAAAGTCAGCAACACAATTAGTGTTTTAACTAATTTGTCTTCTGTTCCTCCTACATTAACTTTTGTATGAACTTTATAGCAAGAGTATAGCTGATTCATTCCATTATTTGAATAAAATACATTAACATCTAACATTTACTAAAAGCTGTTCTATATAAATTATCTAGGCACAAAAAATGGTTTACTAAATATTAATTATCACAATGAAGATATTATAAAATCATACATTGATGTTTTACAAAATTTACATAATTTTATAAAGTAAATCATATTTTCACACTTTAATATTTCCATTCTGGGATGCTGGAATAACTCAGCAGGTTGAGCACTTGTCTTACAACTGTGAGGTCCTGAGATGAACTCCTAGCTCTAGCCTATGCAGTCTTGTATGATAAACTGCAGCATGGTTGGTGACTTGCCAAGGTGGTGGTTAGGGTTCTCGCCTCCCACACAGGAGGCCCCCAATTCAATTCCCTCTCAATGCAGCCCCATAAGCCCATGCAAAATGAAATTGTGTCACTACTAATGATGTACAACTAAGGAGACTGCACTAACCTCTCACTTTCTCTCTCTTCCTCACCTTGTCTTGAAAAAAAAATTATATATATATATATATATATATATATACACACACATATATATATACATATATATATACATATATATACATATATATATATGTATATATATATTAAAGATTTATTTTTTCATTTTTGTTTTTTTGAGAGAGAGATACAAAAACAGAGACAGATAGAAGGGGGAGGGCCCAAAACAGTATCCACAACTGCACATCATTGGTTTTTTCCACAGAGTTTGATTCCACAGGTGGGCAAGGGGTTGCACAGGGCAGGAACTGGGCCAGCGTCTTCACCCCAATGAGAATCAAACTGGGGGCATGCCCCAGTTCAGCATATGGGTCCACATGGAATGGGGCTGGGATTCGATCCTCGGTCCCCAGGGCTGCAAAGTGAGAGTTTAACCCACCGAGCCATCCCAGCTTCCCCAAAATAAATCTTTAAAAAAATATTTTTATTTCCTCTGCTAGTTGGACAATCTTAGTATATTTATAATAAGAACAAATTTATTTAAAAGCTAAAAGTGAAATTTAGGTTTTATTTAATATTCAAAGATTTCATTGTTATTATTTATCATTCTGTAGCCCAGACAAAATGTTCCGCAAACCTTTTTTAATGTAAGTTTGTTGGGTTTTTTGGGTTTTTTTTTTATGTGTTTTTGGCTATGAACTTACCAGAAAGCTTCTATCTGAGGGTAGGATTGAAGGGTGTAGGACTGAAGGTTTTTCTATATACATCTTAAATTAAGTATTTCAGTTTAATCTTGTGACTATATGTGAATCAACAGTCAGAGTTCCAACATTTTGTGTTTATATCAATCAATTAAATTTATGTCTAAGCCTTGATATAATGATTTATTAAACTTGTACGAAAGTCAGATTCTGTTATTTTATTAATACAAGTGATTTCAGTACCATTAGTTGAATGATTTATTCATACAATTGATATTGATTCAGCACCAACTGTATCCTAGGCACCAGTCTTGGTGCTGTGCATATGCAGTGAAATAAAAGGAAAAATACTCCTGTCCTTTTAGAGTTCATATGCTAGAAACTCTAATTTAAAACATCTCTTTGTATCTAAAGAATATGGCACAATCATAAAGAATAGTTATACAGATATAATATGCACAGCTAAGAAAAGAAAATGAATATTTATGTCATAGTTTACATAGTACTTTCTGTAGTTGTATAGTTCACATGGTCATATTCAGTGAAAGTGGCATGGTTTTTATTCTACATTACGTAAACAGAAGATAAAAAACTCCCAAGTCCTCACTGTCTTATGCTGCTAAATAGATACAGCATAGAGAATGGAAAATGGAAATATGTTCTTCCATAGGTAGATATAAAAGTAATTTATTGTAACTTACCCTCCAGATGTCTCAGAAGTACTTGCAAGATTTGTTTTACCTAGTGTCTTTTCCCCAATAACTTCACGATCAAAATGGAAATTAAGAAGGCATGAAGAACAGACATAGAAACCCTGGATAATCTGTGATAATTTACTTAAAAATAGGTGCTACTGTCATTTTATTTGCTTTTATTTATTATTTTATTATTTTATTAATTGTTAAATTTATTGTGGTATAGAGAGCCAGGATGGCTCAGCTAGTAAAAAGCTTGCTTTGCAGACCCGGGGAATTGAGGGTCAAATCTTGGCCCTGGCCCATACTGAACTGGAGTGTACTTTCCATGCAGGAAGCCCCCAGTTCAGTTCTTGCTTCCTGGTTTGGCCCCTGGCTTGAGGAGGTATGCCTCCCATGTGGTAGCCCTCAGACTAGTTCCTGCCCTGAGTGGCCCCTGCCCACCTGTGTGGATAAAAACCATGTCAAAAACTGATGATTTACAACTGTGGAGACTGCTCTAGACTCTTCCCCTTCTCTCAGTCTCTCTCTGTCTCTGCCTCTGTCAAAAACGACAAAATAAATCTTAAAAAATTATTGGGGTGACACTGATTGGTAAAAATTACATAGGTTTCAGGTGTACAATTCTATATTACATAATTTTATTAAATTAATATCAGCTAAAAATCAATGCCTTTATGGCAGGTGTTGATTCACGTGCTTAGTCAAAATCAAACTGATAGTCTATAAAGTGCTTATAAGAAAAAATACGACAAAATTCACATTTTAAAATCTGTGACTGGACACTACTCAAGGATAACAGATTTGAGTCAATTTACCATATAATTAAATAAAATGTATTCACTTGAAAAATATATTTTTCAGTATGTATTTTTCTATATCTCTTGAAATACATACAAACTTTTGACTGAATATTTCTTTTTTTAGTGTATTACTCTTAATAAATAACCTGTTATCTATACTAGAGTTGTATTTCATAATCATGCATTCTTTGAAGAAAGAGAAACTCATGTAAGCTTGTTCAAATTAAAAGGCATCATTTTCTTAAAATAGGAATTTTAGAGAAATTAAAAATGTGCTTATTCAGATTTGGTAAATTATCAGGTAGCTAGCTACTCTGAGTCTAGAGGCTAATGGATTCTGAACTTATTTTTTTTGGGGGGGGGGGCATCTGTTTCTGTCTCCTCTGAGAGAATGCCTTTGTTTAAGACAGCCTGTCTAGATGTATTACCATGTTTTTATCTCCTGGTCATATTCTATAAAATCTTACTGGTATAGAATCTAACTGTCTAGCTCTCTGTGTCCTCAATACAAATTTTCTGGAAAAAGAATATAATTAATTCTTTTTAAATAAGGATTATGTTTCAACCCCAGTTAATTAACTGCAGTCATGAAAAAAAATTTATGTTACATCTATTATTTCTGCCAGAATTATGAGTCTGGAGAAAGAAATGGGTATGATACTGACAAGAAAACTTGGGTTATAAATTTTTATTTGCATTAGGAATCTTACTGCATCAAAAAACTTCTATCTTCAGGCTTTCCACTGGTTTCAAATAATAGATTGATTCAACATTCAATGAGAAAAGAAGAGTGAGAATTTGATATTTCATTCTTATTGCTTTTTCCTTGAGAAGTCAACTTAGGTTGAGAGTTGGGAGGCAGAAACTAGATTTAAAAGAATTGAAGAATAGAAAAATATATATAACTAACAAGTCTTGAGTGTTTTGAAGTTTAGTTTGGAAAGGAGCAATGGGGAGAAGTTCATAGCTAGAGTGTATAATTGGATTGAGGCTGACTCTTTCCCTTCTTTGGTTAGAAAGTAAGCAGTGTAGTTATGTGTATACTTGAAAAAGAATGATCTAGTAAAGAGGAGACCGAAAATAATTGATAAAGCAAAATTTTTGACAAAAGAATTGGCAGTGCAGTTTGCACATAATTGTAGGGATTAGATTTGAAGGAAAAGGAATGCCTCTAAAATGTACCTATATAAAGAGTCAAATCATGATATTAATTTAACTTCGAATTGAACTGAAATGCTTATTGCATTGAGTGACGTTTTCAGTTTTTAGGTGAAGATAATTTTGATGACTTTGTAAAAGTCTATGGATTTGTAAACCTATCTTTTATGTGTGAATCAATTACTGCTACACAAGTAGACTATAGATAAGAATGGCTTGCAAAAAATGTGAACTAGGGGAAAGCCGGGACGGCTCAGAGGGTTGAGCGCTCGCTTTGAGGCCACGAGGACCGAGGATCGAATCCCGGCTCCGGCCCAGGCAGGACCCACATGCTGAGCTGGGGAGTTCCCACAGTTCGGTTCTCTAGCTGTCTCTGTCTCTGTCTCTCTATCTGTCAAAAGTAAAATAGAAATAAATATGCACTGAAGATAAAATAATTACTCTCTATAAAAATATAAAAAAAAAATGTGAACTTGTTTAATCACAGCTGTAATTCTAAACTGCATAATGTTGAATTATAAATCATTTTGAGCACATGTGAGGAACTACAGGGGCAGGCCAAACAGAATTCTATTTTGTGGCAAGCTGAAGAGTCACATGGCAGGTAAGACATTTTATAGAGAACAAAATAAACTAAGTAAATTTGACCTAATAAGAAAGTCTAGGGTAGGAATATAAGGATAGCTTAGCAGTTGAGCACTTGCCTCACAATTGTGAGGTCTGGGGTTGAATTTCTAGCCCTGGCTCATGCAACTGTGTATACTGAACTGCAGCATGACTGGTAACCACCAGGATGGCTCAAAGGCAAAGGTTCCCACCTTCTATATGTGAGGCCTCTGGTTCCATTTCTTAACCATGCATCCATACATCCTCCTGTGTGGAATGAAAACATGTCACAGCTATATGATATGCAACTATGAAGACTGCTCTGGGCCTCCCTCATATCTCTCTCTCTCTCTCTCTCTCTCTCTCTCTCTCTCTCTCTCTCTCTCTCTCTCTCTCTCTCTCCCTCTCTCTCTCTTTCACTTTCTCTCAAACAATAAAATAAAATCCTTTTTTTAAATGAAAGTCTTCTGTATTTGCTCTTAATAAAACATGATAATGTTCATGTGTCATATCTGCAACTACAGTATTCTAGGCCCACACCTGCCTGCACCTTAGAGAGAAAAAAGACTGGAAGTGTTACTACAATGAACTCTGTGACACCTTGACATCCAAGCAGCACTGTTGTGTGTTTCTGTAATATCATGTGACCCGTAATCAGAGATATGTATTTATTCTGATTCTCTAAAAATGAGTACAAAATTTCAGTTTTAAGTCATCAGAAGGGAATTTCGGAGAACTTTTGAGCCTGGCATTGAGGTGGAGGAATCACAAAGAGGGTGGATCCATCTATAACAGAGAAGCAGTGAAGCACCAGCTGGGCTAGTCAAACACAAAAATGGCCTCAGAGTCTTCTGGTGCTTCATACAACAAAGGATAAATTGATAGCATCATAGAGTAAGAGTAGCACCTGGCAGAGTAGCACAAAAGTTAGCTCATTGAACATGTATAGCTCATCTCCTCAGAATTTTCAGAATTAAAGAAGTTTGTAGAGGCTGAAGAATCAAAAGGTCAAAGTAATGACTCAGAAAACTATAACAACAAAAAATTATGTATTTTAGTAATGGCCCTTTCAGGTCTCTAGCATATTATTTATTCATATTAAAGTAGTTCATATTCAGAATGTGATGATATATTTCAGTAAGTGGTTTATTAAATGCATAGGAGTGAATCAAGTACTGGGGATGTCTAATAATTACATACCAACAAAGACTCTTAAAGTAGATAAGCTTATAATTTTTATTATATACATGCAGACATTGTCATTTATAACCACACATTTTAGTATTAACAAAGCCATTACTAGCAATGCTAAACTGCTCTTTCTTTGTCACTACTTAAAAATACATATTTCACATGTTTATACATAATTATATGTATATGTTGTCACATTCCACATAAATTATTTTGTACCCATTAGCATAGATGATACATAGTTAGTATTAAAAAGGCTTTATTTATTTCAATATTGAAAAACAGGTTTTAATAAAATTCTTCTTAATCCTACATAAATTTTTGTAGAGTTGTAGACAAGATTCTTAATTTTCATAACAAATATACTGTATTAAAACCCTATAAAATACATAGCTATCTCTACTTCTATGCTTTTTACTGTTTGAAAAAATTATGGTACTTCCTGTTTTTTCAGGAACTGCGGTATCTTGGTCTTAATTTAGTCCTACTCAGTGCAAAGATACAATGAGAAAGGGTAAAAGCTGATGCACTCCTCACAGGATTGTCTAATACTAATAATAATGGCTTTAATGAGCCATTCCGGTATTGCTTACTTTGCAGACACAGATTGAGGGCACAGAGTGGTATAAAGAGAACTGAGTGCATGGACTCCTGAAAAAATAAATGCTAAGGTTAGGTGATTAGTGAGAGCAAAGAAAAAATTTTCAAGTGAAGCACCAACTTAAGTTACTGAGATTGTCACCACAACATCTATCCAAGTAAGCCTTGTAATGAGTTACTTTCTCAAGAATGAAAGGGTCATATGGGATCAAGACCCCAAAGTAACTGAGCTCTTTGATCTGTGCTATTTCCTTTAAAATAATAAAATTGAAAAGCTATGTCAGTCCCTAATTCTTCAGTGAATACTCTAACCTCTTATTTCTTCACAGGAAGAATAATAATTAAGTTTTATAGAAGACTTTCAATATTCTTGACCCTCAGTTTACATGGAATAAGTCTTGCTAAACACATGGAGATAAAGATAATAAAATTGAGGAAAAAAAGGTAATTATCTGACTTCACAATTATAATCATAGTAAGATCAAACTATTTTCAATAAGTTATGTACTTTGAGTTATATGAGAGAGTATGTGTATTTGTCTTTTACTTTTTAACTAATTGTGAGACTGAGAAGGTTTTAGTCCATTTACATATTTTTCTTTTTATCAATGAGGATAATTATTCGTTAGCAAATAATAAAACAATCAATTTTTCTTTAATTTTATTCTTATAAAAGTTATTTATTGTCACACATAATGAAGTCAATCCTGAAATATCATAAATTTCAAGTCATTTTTATTGTCACCAGATTCAGGATTTATTTCTCTGTGATGTACTATGCCCTGTATAACTTATAAATTTTATTTCTAAGCTGGCTTTATTATAATATCAAAAATAGTTGCAGCATTTCATATTCCAAAAAAACACACTTGAAAGAAAGAAATCCTCGTGTTTAAAAAAAATGGTCCAACTGAGATTAATTCCATTATTCTGGCCTCCAAGCACTGTGCAACAACACTAACCTGTCAGTGGTATATTTCTTAAATATTTTGCTTTAAATATATATAATAAGGAGACATTGTCAAGATGGTGGTGTGAGAGGAGCTCTTGAAACCTCTCCTGGAAAGACATCAATTTAAACAAGTAAAATCCAACCAGAGAATCTCTAAGTAGCACACAGCCTCCGCTGAGCAACCCAAGAAAATTCCTAAAGCTGGAGAAATGAAGATGAGTGAGAGAGATAGAAAGAAATCTGTGTAGAGACATGCCATGAAGTGAGACCTGGAGAACCACACAGTGACCAACCCAGAGGCTGACCCAAGTCAAACAGAGGAGAGACTGACTGAGGTGGGTGTGTGGGGGTGTGAGTCAAGTAGCAGAATGACTCTGGGTGGGTTGGAAGCCTGGAACAACAGAGGCAGAGGCGCAGGTGGCCAGAGCATCGGGTGGACAGAGAAAGCGGGTGCAGCTGATGGTGGTGAGAGGCCTCAGTGGGAGTGTGAGGGGAGCAGCTGTGGCATAGTGAGGACATCCAGAGCATGGGGCAGGAGGTTGGAGCGAGGCCCCAGCATCAGCCAGAGATTGGTGCAGGTGACTGAAGATCTGGCTGCCGACACTTGAGTCAGGTGGCTGGAGCTGGGGGCCTTAGGAGTGGGAGGCTGGCAACTGGAGCCAGAGACAGGTGTTCTAGTGGCTGGAGCACTGACACCAGGAGTGTGTTGGTGGCTGAGGCGCGGAGTGGCCCTCAGTGAGGTGAGGCCCAAACAGGAGCACTGCATGGCCTTGGACACGGAGCCTGGCTGCTTTCCGTTGCTGTCTCCCAGGGCTCTTCCCGCAGGCCTAGCCCACAGCAGGCCTTCAGTGAGCTGCTGTTGGGAAGCCACCATTACCCTGTGATGCAATCAGACCTGCACCTTTCCCAACAAACCCCACCTCCACTCTTTCCATTGAAACCAGCAGAGGGAAGCCACCATTACTTTGTGAAGCAAACAGACCTGCACCTTTCCAAACCAGCCCCATCCCCACCTGTCTCACTGAAGCCAAGACAGAGATCTAAGTGTTGCAGCTTCTGATAGCAGTGAGATCTCAGAGGCATAGAATAACATCGTACACCATATCTTCCCAAAGAGGAGTCATACAGAGACCAGGGCAACTGAGTCAAAAAGAAGCTCATCTTCTAGAAAGTTTTCCACTGTCAAAAAATAAATAAATAAGAGAAAATATTATGAGAAACTAACACCAGCTAGGAAGTAAAAGAAAAATACCTTCACTTTTACCAAGGGTAAAGTCCTCATGTCCAGGAAATGAAACATTCCAGCAGCAATGAATACCCCTTTGAACAAAGGAGCTCAGAGAGAAAGAGAAACCTCTCCAGAAAAGAAACTTGAATATATGGAATTATATAAGCTAAATGACAGAGAATTTAAGGTTGCAATTATGAAAATATTTTAAGAGATCAGAGAAAACTGGTGGAGTACACAGAAGAAGCTGAATGATTTCAGAAAGAAAATGAAATCTATGAAAAAGATGCAAATAGAAGTTCTGGAGATAAACAACAAATAAAAGAAATAAAAAATGAAATAGCTAGCATAGGAAGCAGAGCTGACCAGATGGAAGAAAGAATTAGTGAAATTGAAGACAAAAATCTGGAAATGTCACAGAAGGAAGAAGAGAGAGACATAAAAGTTAAAAGAAATGAAAGATATCTACAAAAACAGTTTGACTGCATTAGAAAAAAATAATATAGGAATAAAAGGTATTCCAGAGGGAGCAAAGGACAACATGGGCACAGAGAATCTACTCAGACAAATAGTAGATGAGAACTTCCCAAATCTATGACAAGAACTGAAACCTCAGATCCAAGAAGAAGACAGAACACCTAGCTACTTAAATCATAACAGACCCTCTCCAAGGCACATTATACCGAAGATATCAAAGGACAAAGACAAAAAAAGAATCCTCAAGGCAGCCAGAACAAAGATTACCATAACCTATAAAGGAAAGCCCATCAGACTATCATCAAATTTTTCAACAGAAACTCTATAAGCCAGAATAAAATGAAACAAAGTATTCAAAATATTAAAGGAGAAAAATTACCAGCCAAAAATATAAAACCCAGCAAAGTTATCCTTTAGATATGAAGGAGAAATAAAGACCTTTTCAGATGTAAAAAAACTGAAGGCATTCTCTAGCATAAGGCCAGCATTTAAAGAAACACTGAAGGAGGTGATAGGACCTGAAACAAAAAGTAAATAGGGATAAAATGGAACAACAGAAATATAAAAAGGGGAGAAAGTAAAGACTTAAGTTTCCAAAGAGAATGGAGATAAGAAACATCCTTAAGAAAAAGAAACCAGGGAAGCCGGGATGGCTCAGTGGGTTAAGCACTCACTTTGCAGCGCCAAGGACCAAGGATCGAATTCTGGCCCTGGCCTGTGCGGATCCATATGCTGAACTGGGAGTTCCCCCAGTTCAGTTCTCTCTCTGTCTCTGTGTGTGTGTCTCTCTCTCTGTCAAAAAAAAAAAAGAAAGAAAAGAAAAAGAAACCACTATGTATATCAAACTTTCTTTTATATAAAGTTTATGGTAACCACTGAGAAAGAACTTAGACCTGGAACACATAAAAAGGAAAGACGAGAATACAGAAAAAACAGTCATAAACACCATCAAACTAAAATAATCAACGGGAAGAAAAAAGTGAAGAAGCAATAAATAAAAAAAAAGAGTTACCAGAAAACATAAGATAAAATGGCTATAGAAAATCCTCAATTGCCTATCATCATCCTAAATGTAAATGGACTGAACTTACCTATAAAAAGACACAGAGTAGGAAACTGGATTAAAGAACAAAAAAACAACCTTATGCTGTCTATATGAGACACACCTCGGCCACAAGGACTAACACAGATTCAAGTGAAAGGGTAGAAAGAAATACTCCAAGCGAATGGCACACAGAGAAAAGCAGGTATAGCCATACTTATAGCTGACAGAGCAGACTTAATGATCGAAAAGATAATAAGAGACAAAGATAGACATTTCACAATCATAAAGGGGACAATACAACAAGAAGAGGCAATACTTCCCAACTCACTCTATGAGGCCAACATTATACTATTACCAAAGCCTGGCAAGGACATCACAAAAAGAGAAAACTATAGACCAATATCTCTGATGAACACTGATGCAAAACTCCTAAACAAAATACTAGCAAATAGAATATAACAATGCATTAAAAATATTATACATCACAATCAAGTGGGATTTGTCCCAGAGGCACAAGAATGGTTCAACATATGCAAATTAATCAATGTAATACTCTACATAAACAAAATTAAACATAAAAACCATATGATAATATCAATTGATGCAGAAAAAGCATTCAACAGGACACAATATCCATTTATGATCAAAACACTTAATAAAATGAGTACCCTTATACGCTGCTGGTGGGAATGTAAATTGGTACAACCACTGTGGAAGGCAATGTGGAGATTCCTCAGGAAAACTAAGAATGGAATTGCCATACGACCCAGCAATCCCTCTCCTGGGTATCTACCCCCAAAACTTGAAAACCTTAATCCACAAAGATACACATACCCTAATGTTCATCACAGCACTCCTCAAGGTGGGCAAGTCGTTGAATCAAACAAAACATTCTCTGATAGATGATTGGATAAAGAAGTTGTGGTACATTTATACAATGGTATACTACTCAGCAATAAGAAAAGATGAAATACAGCAATTTGTGATAACATGGACCAACCTTGAAAATATCTAATTTATTAAGCAAAACAAGTCAGAGTGAAAGAATCAAGAAACATATGACCTCACTTTTAGGTGGAATATAAAACTGAAATGAACAAAGAAACAAAGACTTATGAACACAGTCAATAGTTGAGTGGTTACCTGAGGGTAAGGGATAGAATAGAATATAACAAAGCATTAAAAATATTATACATCACAATTAAGTGGGATTTGTCCCAGAGGTACAAGGATGGTTCAACACACACAAATTGATCAATGTGATACTCTACATAAACAAAATTAAACATAATTGGTGAAAGAGATGCGTGGTGGGGAGTAGGGATGGGGAATCAAACATACAGTGATGGAAATAAAGCTGGTTCTGGGTGGTGAGCACATAATGCAATGTATAGACAATGTAATATAGAATTGTACACCTGGAAACAATGTAATTTATATTAATTAATATCATCCCAATAAATTTAACAATATATATATATATATATATATATATATATGTATATAATATTATTCAGCTTTCAAATGTGAAATAATATGTGCAGACCAGAATAGTTATTTCTTTAATGTGACATTTTATTATTTTATTATTTATTATATTTATTATTTTATTATTTTATTTATCTAACATTTTATTGCCTTCAATTTGTTCTAGTATTTAAGATGTTCTGAAAAATAAAAATTTATACAACAATTAAAAGATATTAGGCAGCCAGGAGAGGTAGAACTCAATTTGTTTAAACATTTTTTAGCTTTATTTTGTTTTATTTTCTGATTCTCAGTTGTCTTGCTGGATATCTTTCACCCTCTAGAATTAAATGCCATTACTATCATTTCCTTATTTCTCTCTATGTTTTGTATCTGAGAAAATATTATTGTAGAATTATAATTTTTGAATTTTAATAAAATTGTCCACTTGCATACTCTGAACTTTTAACTAACATCAATTCTGCTGTTGTGAAGATACCTAACCAAATTTTATCACTTGGCAGGTTAAAATGTAAGTAGTGATGATGTGATGTTAATGGAGTTTGTCAATATTTATATTGAATAATCCAAGGTGGCTTGCCCACAGGGAACATATTGTTCCTGTGCTACTCTGCAGCATATGTAGGTTTTACATTTGCATTTTAACCTAATTAAATATCAAATATTAATCCAATCAAGAGGAGTCTAAATATTTTGAGATCACTGTGATATTTTAGTTTACAAATATAAGTAATAGACTTGGCTAAATTACAAAACTAAAATCTAATCATAGCATGGGCTTTTCCTGGTGTCTATTAAAAACTCTTCCTTTGAGCCTATCTTAAATGTAATTAATATGTTTCTAAACACATATGTACATAAAATTGTAATAAAAACAGTCCCTGGATTTTAGATTTTATTAAAATCATTGTCATTTTATATTGAAAAGTAGAATAACTGAATTTGATTCAAAATATTCCTCTTAATATTTTTGTGTTAAATAGCTAGCAGTTTAAAAAAAATAAGTCTAGCTATTCTTGATTTGTATTAGACATATTGATATGGCTGATATAAATGTAATCTTGTTTATCATTTAAAATATTAATATCAGCTCATAAAGAATTATCAAATAGAAATATTTACTAATGACATTGAATAAGCTATATAGAGCATATAAAATACATTACATTCAATTATACAATTACATTTTTTTATAGAATATATATTAAAGCCATTGATGGACAGTATGTTCTATTAAGGAGTCCTAAAGTCCTACTGCAGTGAGCTATCACTTGAATATTGTTATTGATCCTCACTTGACATGGTTTAAAGTTTATTTTTTAGGCATTGAGGCAACATCAAGTAAACAATGACACACAATGTGAAGATTAGGGCCATAGTGTATGTAGTATACCAGGGGTGGCCAACAAGTCGATCGCGGTCGACTGGTCGATCGTGAGGCCAATTTTGGTCGATCATCGATTGCTCACAATGTCTGGGGTGGAATTCGGTGTACCATGAACTTTGAAGTGATTGTAGAAGACAAAACTTTCTAGCAATAGTTTAATGCATTCTGGGAATTTGCACTCTAAAAGTAAATGGACTGAACTCATCAATAAAAAGACACAAAGTAGCAGACTCGATTAAAAAACAAACACATCCATATGCTATCTCAAAAAGACACATCTCAGCCACATGGACAAACCAGACTCAAAGTGAAAGGGTAGAAAATAATATTCCAAGCAAATGGCATTCAGAAAATAGAATGAGTTGCCACACTGATTTTTGATGAAACAGACATGAGCATAAAAATGTAAGAAGAAACAAAGATGAGGGGAAGCTGGTATGGCATAGCGGGTTAAGTGCTCGCTTTGTGTCCCTGGAGACCGAGGATCAAATCCTGGCTCCGGCCCAGGTGGACCCATATGCTGAACTGGGGTATGCCCCCAATTCAGTTCTTGCCGGGCCCTGTGTGGGTGGTTCCTAGCCAAGTTCCTGCCCTGCGCAGCCCCGCACCCACCTGTGGAGTAAAACTATATGGAAAACTAATGTTGTCAACCATGGAGACTGCTCTGGGCCCTCCCCTTTCTCTCTGTGTCTCTCTGTCTGTTTCTCTCTGTAAAAAAAACAACAAACAAACAATAAAAAAAACAATAAAAAATAAATTTAAAAAAAAGAAACAAAGATAAATATTTTACAATGATAAAAAAGACAATACATCAACAATTATAGATGACATGAAGTAATGTACATGCTTCCAGCAGGAAGCACCAAACTTTACAAAGAAACTACTAAAAGATCTGAAAGTAAAAACTGACAAAAACACCATTATAATAGATTATCTAAACACCCCATTCACAGCCACAGAGAGATTGTCCAAGCAGGAAATGAATAAGAAAACAGCGCCCTTAAATGATACATTACAGCATTTGGACATAATTGACATTTACAGAGCACTCAATCCTGCAACACAGAACTATATATTTTCGTCTAGTGCACATGGAACATTCTCAAGAATAGATAATATGTTGCAACACAAAACTAGCCTCATCAAATTTAAAAAGATTTAAATCATCACAAGTATATACACCGACCACAAAGTTTTAAAACTAGAGATCACCTAAAAAAGCAAAGCAGAAAAGATTACATATACATGAAGTTTACATAAGTTTATTTCTATGAATCATAAAAATCAAGAAAAATTTTAAAAATACATAGAAACTAGTGACAATGAAAATAAAACATATCAAAATTATTGGGAAGCAGTAAAGCAGTAATAGGAGAGAAATTTAAATCATTACAGGCCTATCTCAAGAAACAAGAAAAATCACAAGTAAACATTTTTACATCCCATCTTAAAGAACTAGAAAAAGAAGAACAAAATAGCCCCAAAGTTAGCAGAAGCAAAGAAATAATAACAATTAAAACAGAACTAAATAAAATTGAGAACAGAAAAAAAAAATAAAAACTTAATGCAACAAATAGCTGGTTCTTTGAAAAAGTCAATAGAATTGTCAAACCATTTGCTATGTGTAGGGGAAAGGAATTAGAGAAAATCAAAAGCTATGTGACTTGAGTCTTGGAATGCTATCTGGCATGAAGGAGACCGCCGTTCTGCAAACAGGGCTGGCTAATGGTTAGCCTCGTGACAAGATAGTGTATACAGGCCTCAAGAAACCTCTAAGAAGAAGTGTATCTAGGTATTAAAGAAAGGACAATTACTTCCTCATTATGGGAACAGGGTCTTAGGATGACTTCATTTAGGGGAACTTCTTTTAAGCTTAAATGTAATCTTATACTCTTTAACTTTTGTTGTATGGGAACAGACTATACTCCTGTTCCTGTATTTTCTTCATTATATGTTTTGATGATTGTTATCTCGTAGGTAATCCTAACAGTGTAAATCAATAAAAACCAGCAGTGAGGAGAGCTCTTTGCTAGATGCCACAAAGAGTGCTAGCTCTCTGCTCAGCTTGATTTTTCAAGACATTCCTGGTGCCAGGGTCATCTCTGTGTCTCCAATTCACAATAGCTATGCACAACAAAGGACAAAGAGAAAAGACACAAATAGGGATACCAGGACAGCTCAGCAGATTGAGTACTTGCCTTGCAACCAGGATGTCCAGTGATTGAATCTCGGCCCCAGTCCACACAAACATATATACTAAGCTTCAGCACAACTGGCGACCACCAGGATGGCAGCAAATGTTTTTGCTAACCATGCAAGAAGCACCCAAATCATTTCCCTTCTCATGTGGCCCCACATCCACCTTTGTGGAATAAAACCATGTCACAACTAATAATACACAACTATGAAGAGTTCTTTGGACCTTCCTTCCTTTCTCTCTCTCTCTCTCTCTCTCTCTCTCTCTCTCTCTCTCTCTCTCTCTCTCTCTCTCTCTCACCTTCACTCAAACAATAAAAAAACAATGAATCTTAAAAATAGAGAAAAGACACAAATAACCAAAATTAGAAATGAAGAGGGAAACATTATTGGTGATACCACAGAAATAAAAGATATAATCAGAAAATATTATAAAAGGCTTTATGCCACCAAATTTAACAACCTAGAAGTAATGAAAAATTTTTCTAGAAACATCATCTACCTAGACTGAACCAAGTAGAACTTGATAATTTACAAAGACTAATATACAGTAAAGAAAATGTAAGAATCATTCAAAATCTTTCCAAAGGCAAAAGCACTGGACCAGGTGGTCTCACCAATAAGTATTATCAAGCATTTAAAAAAAAATTAACTTTTATTCTCCTCAGACATTTTCAAAAGTTGAAGATTAGGCAATACTCCCAACTCATTCTACAAGGCCACCATTACCCTTGTTGCAGGAAGCGACACCCAACAGAAGATATCAGAAGCTCAGAAAACTCTTTAGATAGAGGAAGGAGATTTAATTAGCCAGTGGAGCATGCCAGGGTAGCAGCACCTAAGTACATGCTCTTCCCAGTTAGATTTCTCACCGCTTATATACATTTGAGAGTGATTTTTTTTTTTTTATGTCTAGGGTCCCATGTGTTTCTCATGACTCAAGGTGGGGAAGGGGTCAGGGGCAGACTTTGCACCTAGGTTACTGAGAACTGTTTGTTCTCGGTCTTGATTTCTATAATTGCTGGCCTTTCTGAGACTCAAGGACTTATTATCTCCTGTCTTTGTGTTTGCAAGAGTCTCCAGGAGGTCCCTTCTTCTGTAATCTTTAAAAATTCTTCTTCTCTCACCCTAATACCAAAAGCTGGTAAGAATAACATACACAAAAAGAAAATTATAGAGCAATATCTCTGATGAACACAAATAAAAAATGCTAAGCAATATAATAGCAAATAGAATACAATGCATTAAAAAATTATACATCACAATCAAGTAAAATTCATCCCAAGGACACAAGGATGATTCAACATATGCAAATTAATTAATGTGATACATCACATAAATAAAATGAGAGATAAAAACCATATGATAATATCAACTGATGCTTAAAAGTGTTTGACAAGATAGAGCATACATTCATGATCAAAATAATGAATAAAATGAGAATAGAAGCAAAGTACCTCAACATAATAAAAAGCCATACTTGACAAAACTTTAGCTATAATAATCTCACACTAAATAGGCAAAACCTGAAGCCTATTTACCTAAAATCAGAAACAAGACAGGAATGCCCCCTGTCACCACTGCTAATCAGTAAAGTTCCAGAAGTTCTAGCCAGAGTGATCAGGCAAAACAAATAAATAACAGGTATCCAAATTGAAATAAAAAAACTCAACAGTCACTTTTTGCAGATGACATAATCCTTTATATAGAAAGTACTTAAGACTCCATCAGAAAATTATTAAAAACAATAAATGAATAGAGTAAAGTTGCAAAATAAAAGCTCAATGCACAAAAATCAATTGCATGCTATATGCCAATAACAAAATCTCAGAAAAAAAATCTGAAAATCAGTACCTGTGATAGTCACTCAAAAAGAATAATATACCTAGAAATAAACTTAACAACAAATGTGAAGGACCTATATACTGCAAAGTTTAAGACACTATTAAAAGAAATTAAAGAAGACAAAAAACAATTGAAAGATATTTTGGTTAATAGATTGAAAGAGTCAACCTAGTTAAAATGGCCATATTACCTAAGGCAATTTATATATTTAATACAATTTTCATAAGAGTTTTACAAGCATTCTTTCAAGAAATAGACTAAATAATCATCAGATTTGTATGGAACCATAAAAGACCCCAAATCACCACAGCAATACTACAAAACAAAGAAGCAAACAGTCATGACTGGAAGCATCATGCTCCCTGATCTCAATCTATACTACAAAGTCTCAATAATCAAAACAGCTTGGTATTGGCAGAAAAAAGACACACAGACCAAAGACACAAAATTAAAAACCCCAGAAATTAGCCCACAAATATATGGACAGATAATTTTTTTTAAAGGAGCAAAAATATAAACAATGAGCAAAAGAAAGACCCTTCAGTAAATAAGGATGGGAAATTGGCATATCATATAAAAAAAAAAATCTGAACTGGAAACTGTCACCATATATCAAAATTAACTCACAATGGGTTAAAGACCTCCACATAAGACCCAAAACAATAAACTGTATAGAAGAAAACAATGGTACTAAACTTACATACCTTGGGTTCAGGGAGGACTTTATGAACCTGACTCAAATGCAAAGGAAGTCAAAGCAATAATAAATGAATAAGACTATAGCACACTAAAAAGCTTCTGTATAACAAAAGATACTTTGAACAAAGTAAAGAGGAAACCAACCAAATGGAAGAAAATATTTGCAAACAACACCTCTGAGAAGGGGCTAATATATAAAGTACATTAAAAACAAAAACTCATACAACTCAAGAACAAAAAAAAGTAACAATCAAATTTAAAAATGGGCAAAGGATCTAAGATATACTTCTCCATAATGACACACAAATGGCCAACAGATGCATTTAAAAGTTCTCAATTTCATTAGCTTTTAGGTAAATACAAATCAAAACTACAATGAGATGCCACCACACACATTTTAGAATAGCTATAATCAACAAGACAAGGAATAAGAAGGGCTGGAGAGGCTGTGGGGAAATAGGAACCCTCATACACTACTGATGGAAATGCAAATTGGTATGACTCCTATGGAGGGCAGTCTAGAAGTTCCTAAGAAAATTGGGAATGGTGCTAGCATATGACTCAGCAATCACCCTTCTGGGTATAAACCCCCCAAGATTTGAAAAATCATAGTCCATAAAGGCTTATGTACCCCAATGTTCAACGCAGCATTGTTCACTGTGCCCAAGTCATGGTAATAACCAAAATGACCTTTAATAGATACCTGGATAAATGAGATATAGTACATATACACAATGAAATGCTTTTCATTGTGTATATATACTCAGCAATAAAAAAAGAAATAAAATACTCCCATTCTCAACATGGATGGACCTTGGGAACATCATGCTAAGCAAAATAAGCCAGACTGAAAAAACCAAGAACCATATGACTTCACTCATATGTGGCATATAAAACTGAAAGCAGCAAAGAAGCAAAAACTTATAGACACAGTCAGTAGCTTAATAGTTACCTGACGGCAATGGGGGAGGGGGTGGGAGAGGAAGCCAAATATATGGTGATGGAAACAGAACTGACTCTGGGTGCTGAACACATATTGTGATATATAGATGACATATTGTAGAATTGTACATATGGAACCTATGTAATTTTTACTAACCAATGTCACCCCAATAAATTTAACAAACAAACAAATAAAACAAAACAAAAGAAAACTCTTAAATGCAGCAGAAACATTTTTCTTTTCAGGAAGTTAGTAAAAGTATTTGACTGTCTCTGAACTAAAGAAGATTTTGAAACTGCTCAGTTCTAACACCTCATTTTTTATTCTTCCTCAACTGCCCCACTCTACCTTTTACTTAATGTTCTTCCCTCCTCTTCCTTCTCTTCCTCCTCCTTCTCCTCCTCTTCCTCTCTCTCTCTCTCTCTCTCTCTCTCTCTCTCTCTCTCTCTCTCTCTCTCTCTCTCTGTCTCTCTCTCTCCACCTCTACTGCATCTCCATACTGGCCTAGGGAACATTAAATTAAAAAAACAAAAAACTAAAACACAGGATACACTAAAAAAAAAAAAATCTGTTAGCATTCTTTGAAGAAAACACACACACATGATTCTTGTAGCTCTCTTTGGAGAAAAAACTGGTCTCAGAAAGAGAAAAAACAGCAGTTATTTATGAAACTACAGAATCTAACTAAAGTTCTTCTGACACTCTTGCAGGACCCTGACAGGTTCATAAAAAAATTTGATTAACTGTTAGAGCATATAATCTTGGTTATTCAGATCTTTTCCAATTAACACACCAACTGGTTTCTGAAAGTAAAGCAACAGAATTACAAAATAGCATTTGCTGAGGAAAATCCTGTACAGGAAGTCCACTTTTATTGTAAAAAGTCAGCTCATCTTAAAAAGTATTTTAAAAAACTGAAAAAGGGGTTAACAAAAATAGAAGCAAACATAAGGTTGTACCAAGGACTGTGAGGAGGCACTTTCCTTCTTAAAAATACTTTAGAAGAGATAAAAATTTCCATGAAACAGAAAACTATATATTAAGGCTATCATAGATACAAAAGCTACTTTGTTTATAACACTACTCAGTGAAGTTGCCCTCTCCCTCAGAGTCAAAGGAATATACAAATGGAAGGAACATCTTATTAACTAATGCCTGTTTTTAAATCAGAAGTTATTTTCTTTCAGCTAGGAAATGTTATGAAACTATGCATTTAAAATATGACTCAAATCATGTGATAGGGTGAGACTTCTTTGAAACCAATGATGCCCACACATCCTTCTCCCAGAAGGGTGAAATAAATTTAGAACTACCTGAATCAAATACTAAAACAATTGGAAAAATAATAATTAACAAAAAAAAAAGGAACCTAAGTGAGAGGAAACTGTCCTGAGATTGATGGCATGTTTCTGACAAGATATTCCATTGCAAGTTTCAGCCTTTTTTAATATAGATATTGAGAACGTTAAGACAGCCACTCCTATTAAAATAACTCTTAAAAATACTTTGCCTTAATCTAATATTTGCCAATATCCTTTAAGATCTGATGTACTAGTTAAAAGTAGGCTATTACACAAGATTACTTAAAAAAAAAAAAAAAGATGGGCCTTACGATTTAAGATAAAAGCCCCTGTAATTTTCCTATTGTCCCACACAATGGGAAATGATAGAGATCAGCACAAAATTGTATAGCTATCAGTAAAGATTGCCTATGGTTTCAAATCAACATACCCTATTATCAGCCATTTGTATACATACTGCCAATATTTTTAATAATTATTATATACCTTTTTTAGCATTAATATAAAAAAGACATTAAATACCTCTTTGCTTTTTCACCTGGGAAGATCACAATTTTACTTGAACATAATGCCTCAGGGATATATAGAGTCCCACCTATTTTTCTCAGATATTAAAAGCTGATTTGAATAAGGTTTAATTATTTGGAAATTCCACTTTAATTCAATATATAGATGAGTTACTCTTATGCTCTAGGGGTTATATCAGTTTGCCAAGAGGACACAACTTCCATATTACAATAGCTATCCAGGAAGGGAATTAGGGTCTTATATGACAAACTTTGATTCTGTTTATCCTAATTATAATACCCTGGATATTTAATATCCACAGATGTGCTAGTAATTAACTCTAGAAAACTCAGAAGAATACTATTCTTTTCTCTTCTAAAAACAAACAAATGAATAAAAATGCTTAGAGGATCCCTGGGTCTGACTAGATACTGTCACATTTGGGTTCCAAATGTTTCATATAGGTCCCGCCTCTATACATCTTACTAAAATCTGATCAAACTGATCCAATTCTATGGAACTCCAAAGAAAGACAATCTAGAGAAGCTCTGGACAATTAAACTTATTATTTAAAGAGCTCTCTCTCTCTCTCTGAATGACAGCAACCTCTGCAACACTCGTGCAATAAGCAGAATATATAGTTATGAGTGCTCTTTTATTTATGTTACATATTCTGTTCAATCTCACTGAACTTGCATCATGATCAACACTTGTCAATCAATTTGTTTCTTTCGAAGTAGTCTCACTTTCTGCACTTAGTGTCACTTTAACATGTATATAATGGTCTTATCCAAGCAAGTTTATTACATCTTTTGCAGTATGAAGACATTCATGATAGTATTTTACATAATTACCACTTTCTTGTTCTTAGAAATAATTTACTTAATTTTGTATACAGGTGCCCTTATCTGAAAGACGAGCAGAAATATTACAGCCAAATTATCCAGACACGAGAATATTTTTTTCCTTGTAAAATCAACAGAAGACTCTATTTTACCTCTTAAATAAACAGTTATAGAAAAATAAAACTCAGGGATGTTGAGATAGCTTAGTGGTTGAGCACTTGACTCACAATCACGAGGTGCAGGGTTTGATTCCTGGCCCTGGCCATGAAAACCCATATGCTGAATAGTGGCACAACTACAAACGACCAGGATGGTTCAGTGGTGAAGGTTCTTGCCTTTCATGAAGGAGGCCTCCAGTTTGGTTACTTACCCTTCACAGCCCCACATCCACCTGTGTGGAATGAAACTGTCACAATTAATGATGTACATACATATATGGAGGCTGATCGGGCCCTCCTTACCTTCTCTCTCTCTCTCTCTTACTTTCTCTCAAACAATAAATCACAGAGAGAAAGAGAGAGAGAGAAGAGAATGTGGAAAAAAAGAGGGAAACTTTGACCTAGACGTACAAATATGACTTGGACCCAATAAGTATCAAATCTGAAGAATAAGTTGAATTACCTATTATACTTCAACAGGTACATGAGCTAACACATTGGGGTCTTGAATAGATTATTTCATGGAGAAAGCTTCACCTTCTGTGGCTAATTAAGTATGTAACAGATGTTCTATCTTCCTAAAATATGACCCGGGAAAGTTTCCCCATGGGTCCAATTTTATTGAGATCCAATTGAGTTATGATAATTAGATTTTATTTAAATGCCATTATGTCAGGAATAAAAATGTGTTAGTCATCATTTGTATGTTGTTTCACTAAGTTGAGACATTTTCTTGCAGGAGAGCAATAGCTTTAATGGTAAGAAAGTTATTATTGGAAAAATAAAAATCGAGGAGATCCAAGATGGCGGCATGAGAGGAGAATGCCGATAACTGCCTGGGAAGGGCCTTGTGAACAGAGGGGAATCCACAGGGGAAACCCTGAGAAGAAACCTCAACTAAGAGAACCACACAACACGGAACAACACACAAAGATTAGAGAAAAAAGGGGAGAGCAGGAGAGGAAAAGGGAAGCAGCAGTTCGGGGACAGAGACTCGGAGTGCGGTCCAGGGCTGGCAAAAAAAAAGGGGGATTGGGGGACTACGGTCAAAGTGGAGCTGGATCGAGGGCGGGCTGGAAGCCGAGACCTAGGGAGCGTGGAAGCCCCACAAGACTGTGGACAATTTAACATCCGAACTCAAGGGACAGCATACAGTGCCCTAATCAGAACACAGAGCCTAAAGTGGAACAGGGACTGTGGAGCAGGGCGGCTGCACTTCACGGCGGGTGAGGTGAGAGCAGGGCACCGGCCCACAACAGCTCGGCACCCCTGATTTACAGAGGAGATTGACTGTGAAGGAGCGCCTTTTGAGGACAGGGCTCTTGGAGTGAGGGCTGGGGCTTGAATGGGCATAGCTGCATTGGATGTGCTTGGAGTGAATCTGGTGGTCTCAACAGAGCCGGGAGCATAGAGTGGCTGCCGCCTGAGCTACGGCCTGTGTGCGCAGGGCTTTCGGCGCTCCGCCCACCAGGCCGCAGCGACACCGCTGCTTGCTTGCCAGCACGCAATTGGACTTTTGGTGCACCGCTCACCAGGCCGCTGCGGCGACTCTGCCTGCGCGGAAGTGCACGGCTGGGCTTTCGGCGCCCTGCCCACTGGGCCGCTGAGCATCGCTGCTTGCACGCACCGAGCTTTCAGTGCCCCACCCACCGGGCCGCCCCGCAGTGCCGCTGCCTGCTCGCCGGTGCGCTACAGGGCTTTTAGCACCCTGCTCGCCAGGCCACCACAGCACTGCTGCCTGTTCGTGGGACTGGCTTTTGGCGCCCTGCCCACCAGGCCGCAGCAGCGCTGCTGCCTGCTCGCAAGTGCGCAGCAGGGCTTTTGGCGTCCTGCCTACCCAGCCACTGGAGCGGTGCGGACCGCGCGCGCAACTGAGCTGCCTGCCGGGTCTCTGTGGTGTCATTGCCTGTGCGCGAGACTGCACAGCCAACTAGGGCCTCTGCCAAGCCCCGGCCCATCCAAGTGCTGCCCTGCAGGCGCAGCTTTCAGATACGATTCAAGGAGGGGCAGCCAGGCAGACGAGAGAAAGACCGGAGCTCTTGTGTCCCGCCTGCACTGAACCACCAGTCCCCCTGCTGAAAGAGGAATCTGCTATTGTGTCTCAGGCCCGCCCTAGCTCCTATTCACATGCCCCCAACCCTGGCCACACCTTTACTACCCTGCTATCTAACAGCTAAGACAGCAACCTGAAGTGCCCCAGGACACAGAAGCTGTCTGCTTCCCCCAACCCTCTCCCAAAATCTCCTTCTCCCACAACTGAGTCCAAAATAAAAAATAAAGAGAAGTCCATCTGATAGGCAAACCCCCCAGAGGGAAAACATACTCATGCATAAAGCAAAAAGAACCACATCAAACACAATGCACACCTCAGAAACCAAAGCCCCTCCAGAAGATCAGGGGCAGTCTTTAGTAAAGGACCTTGCACTCTTGGAATCAAATCTAAGTGAAACAGAATTCAGGGCTGCATTAATCAAGACACTCAGAGAGCTCACTCAATGCTGGCAAAGTACCCAGACACAGTTAAATGACCTCAACAAGAAATTTGCTGAGCAAAATGAGTACTTTACCAACAAAATTGAGAAGCTAGAGCAGAACCAAAAGGAACTCCTTGAAATGAAAGACATCATGGGAGAGCTGAAAAAAACTGACCAGCATAGGAAACAGGGCTGACCAGCTAGAGGAAAGGATGAGTGAAATTGAAGATACAAACATGGAAATGTCACAGAGCGAAGAAGAAAGGGAAAGGAAAATCAAGAGAAATGAAAGAGCCCTACAACAACTTTCTGACTCCATCAGAAAGAACAATATTAGAATAATAGGGGTACCAGAAGGAAGCGAGATGAAATCTTCTCAGAGTCTACTAAAACAAATAGTGGATGAAAATTTCCCTATTCTGTGGAAGGAATTACATCCCCAAATCCAAGAGGAAATCAGAAGCCCTAACTTTCTAGACCCTAGCAGATCTTCTCCAAGGCACATTGTTCTGAAGATGACAAAAATCAATGACAAAGAAAAAATCCTCAAGGCTGCCAGGGAAAAACAAAACATAACTTTCAAAGGAAAACCTATCAGGCTGTCACCAGACTTCTCAGCAGAAACTCTGCAAGCCAGGAGGGAGTGGAACCCAATC
>PVKE010005074.1:11884-61017 GCA_004027555.1 Craseonycteris thonglongyai | reverse complement strand
AATTGTCTCCTTCTGTATCAATCCTTTTACTTGCCAAATAAATGTAATAGAACTAGCCGCATGTATTGCAGACCTTGTTCAGGGGAAAGCAGAAGAACTAGAGTTAGAAATTTTGAACCTTAAGAACGATATTTTGCTAAAATCCTTAATATCAGAGGACTTATGGAACATAGTTGACAAAGAAAGGTTCCCATTTTTTTAAAAAGCGGCATATAAAATCAAATTGTTTTTCGAGTCAACGTATTTATGCGAATCTTTGTTTTCAAACATGAATTTAATAAAATCATGATATCGATCTCAACTTACCGATGAGCAACTTAATAATTGTTTGCTAACAGTGTTGTTGTCATACTCTCCTAATTACGAGGCACTAGCCAATGAAATGCAATGCCAAAGATCACACTGACAGATTGTTTTTTTTTTATGTTTTCTTTTATGTTTTTTTAAATGATTTTATTATACGTGTGTTTTTTATTTACTTTGTATTACATTTTGTATATATGTTTCTTTGTGTGTATATAATTTGTACAATAAATTTATTATTCTAAAATTATTTTTGTTTATTATTTTTTATTCTTGTTCAATGATAAATATCCTTAGAAATAGCTGGTGCCCACTGCCCTATGGATATTTTAGAATGTGCCCTAGGGTATAAAAAGGTTGGGAACCCCTGCACTAAAAATTCAATCCCAAACAACCTTGTCAGAGAGTCAGTGCCTTAAAGCATTGTCCCACAATACTATGTTGCTCAGAAGGCTTTGGTGTCAAAGAATTGAAGATTCTTAATTACCAGACGATCTCTATGACTTTTATTCATTACATCTGATATAGAATTCCATTGCCATTTAAGATGTTTTATGTATCACGTGTGATGATTAACTTTATGTTTCATTTTGATTGGGTCAAGGGATGCCTGGGTATGTTTGTGAGGGTGTTTCTGGAAGAGATTAGCATTTGAATCAGACTGAATAAAGATGAACTTCCCTCACCAGCATGGGTGGGCCTCATCCAATCACTTAACACCTGAGTATAACAAAAAGGCAGATGAATGGTAAATTCTGTCCCTGTTTTGACTTGAAATATCCACCTTCTCCTGTTCTCAGACACTAGAGTTCTGATTTTCAAACTTTTGTACTCCAAAACTTACACCAGCAGCCCCCTTGATTCTCAGTCCTTCAGCCTTGGACCGAAAACTATACATTTAGCTCCCAAAGTAGTTAGGCCTTTAAACTTAGAATGAATTATATATCATGGGCGTTCCTGGTTCTCCAGCTTGCTGATGGCAGTTTGTGAAACTTCTGACTTCCATAAACTGCATAAGCCAATTCCCATAATAAATCTCATATCTGTTTGTCTGTTTTCTATATGTCTGTCTATCTATCTATCTATCTATCTATCTATCTATCTATCTATCTATCTATCTATCTATCATCATCTATATTCTATTGGTTCTGTTTCTCTGGCGAACTCTAATATATCATGATATATATGTTTATTTGCTTTCTAGTAAATGAGAATCTTTCATTACCCATGTTCAGAGATGAGTAGACCAAGAAATCCTAAAACTGCAGGCCATCCAAAATGCTTTCCTATTTGGCATAGTGTTTAAATACTTTGCATCAGAATTGACTTTCTAAAAGTGTTTTTAGCTTTTAACGTGCATGTACATAGGAACTCAGCCTGTTTCTCATTAATGAATCCTTAGCAACTAGCACAGTAGCTAGACCATAGTAAGTACTCAGATAATTTTGAGTTTTATGACTAACTACTACTGTTATTGACAGTGGATTTTTTTCCCTCTTAAAAATAATACAAAGTGAGCAGTGTGGAAGACACATTGGGATAATAAAAGATTTGTAACAAAAACTAATCAAGTTGGACTAGTCTATAATAACCAAAAGATTAATCAATAATTTTTTTTTATCCTTTCCACCCCAATCAAATTTGAGATGTTTATATAGTTTTAATACATAAAAAATACCTATACTAAATTATAAACAGAGTTTGTAAAATTATATATATATATAATTATCTGTCTTGTAGAGTTTAAATGTGGTCTTAGGAGAAGGTGAAGGATTATTACCCCAATTCCTACTTAGCCCTAAGTTTTCATAATTATGTTATTAACTCAGCCCTTCAAAATTAGTGTAACTAAATGCTTATCAGATCAATGTGTACTAACCCCAAAATTGACTAAGAAATATTCTGGAACTAGCCCTGCATCTTCTTCGATCCTGACATAGTCTCCCATGTGTACACCGCTGCTTTAAAGCATCCACTAATCCAAGGGGTGTCATAGCCATACTAGGAACCAAACAGACATTAAATGCATAAAGATACACAATGCAATATTATGGAAGACTGCCTGAATAATTTATCTTCCCAACTCCAGAGTATTTTTAAAAATAACAGGGGAAGCCGGGATGTCTCAGTGGGTTAAGCGCTCACTTTGCAGCGCCAGGGACTGGGGATCAAATCCCAGCCCCGGCCCGTGCCCGTGCGGACCCACATGCTGAACTTGGAGCTCCCCTAGTTCAGTTCTCTCTCTGTCTCTGTATCTCTCTCTCTGTCAAAAATAAATAAATAAATATTTTTTAAAAAACACAATAAAAATAAATCTTTAAAAAAGAAATAACACAAAACTCTGTAGATTGCAAGAAACATTTAAAGTAAGAGAACTATGGTATTAAACACTGCCAGTGGTCTCTGAGATGACAGAGGCTTAACTCCCTATTCAGTGGTAGTAATTACAGAAACCTCAAGGAAAGCTAGATATCTGAGAAAAAGATCACATGCATATTTCTAAACCAATTACCAGTTAAGCCTCTCATAGGAAGTAAGAATTTAACAGATATAAAAAGGGCACTGCAACTGGTTATAAGAAAAACAATATGCATAAAGGCTGAGAGAACTTTATATACCCCCCTTTTCCCTATCACCACTGTTAGATGCTCATATCCTCATTAATTGCTTTATGATAACCAATTAAGTGTTATATAGTTGGGAAATATTTTCTAGCTTGCAAAAAAAAAAAAAATGTACTCTTAAAATTTCTTCCTATAAGGATGCTAATACAGATTGAAAAACATCATAGTACAGACATACAGCCACTCCTCACTTAATGATCTAACTGTTAAATGACCACCCAGACTTATAACCATTTCTCCAGTGCAGGGAATCCCCTTTCTCAGTCTGTGTGAGCCTCAGGAATACTCTTTCTCTGTCTTGTTCCTGAAGTCAATTAGTATTCACTACATAAAGGATTCACAACCACCCAAGACTACATATTTTGTTTATAAGTGTGGTGTCACGTGGTGTCACGTGATATCTATTTAAAAAACACATACTTTATGGTACCACAGCATACCACAAAACATCTGATTTTAAGCTCCTCACTTACTGACCAATTTATTTAATGACCTAATCATAGGACTGAAACTCAGTCAGTAAGTGAGGAGTGCCTGTATAAAAATGAACTTCCAAGGAACTTTGAGGAAGACTAAAACAAAAGGTAATTTTAGAATAAATGAAAAAAATTAGCATGTTCTCTCAGTAAATAAAGTCATACAGACTTATAAAAGAAGGTATGCTACAAGATAAATTTATACATGAAAATTTCATTTTATATTTTATAAAAACATTTCTTTTCTTTGAAGTTGTTTCCCAAATGCCCAAGTACTTTACTACCAGCTGGCCTTTTAGAGAAGGTATACTATTTTCTTGTTGAAGTGGCAGACTATTCTTTTGATGAGTATATATCTTGAGGCCATTTTGCTGACACTTATTTTGTGATAGATTGTCCACTTTCTCCTAAATAAAACTAAGAAAAGTCAAGACTGGTCTTAGTTTAACAAAACTGGGAGACCCTTGTTTCAAATGATAGTTGAGTACAGAAAAATAACAAAATGAAAACAGAGTTCCATGTTCATTCAATCACTACAACCTCCTATGACCTGTTGAAATTTTACATTTATTTAACTGGAAAAATGTGCAAGCATACTATCATGAGCAAGATTTAAGACTTATAAATTTTCCTCCTACTTCTATGAGATCTTGAACACATTTCTTAATTTTTCTAAGCCTCAGTAACCTCCTCTGTAACATGGAAATAATAAAAGTGCTAACCTCATAAAGTTGTTTTGAAGACAAAAAGTAAAATAATGCATTTAGAGTATTTAACAGAGTTCTTGGCATATCTTTGTCACTTCTTAGATATTAGACATTACTGTAATAACATTTTGTCATTTCATTTTTATTTCACTTTATTCCTGAATAATTTATTCTTCAATTTTTAGACTATATGGAAGATATTTGACATTCTAAACTATGTGTATATCTTTATTTTTAAATTTACTTGTATCTGCTATAGAGAGAATTGCATTAGTAGTTCGTACATTGTTTCCTATAGGTGCAGTTGTAAATATAAATATAAATCTTAAATATGTTAGTAAGTTTGCTAAGAGAATAGAACTCAATGGTGACAAAAAATCTAGAACAAAGTAGAGTGAAAATGAGTATAATTTGACAAAATTGAAAGAAAGAAAAGTCAGTCATTTTCTGCTCAGGATATGTCAGCCATAAAACACTTAAATAAGAAGAAGAGTGACAAAGCCCATGTAAGAAGGTAGAAGTCGAATGATGAAATACAAACAAACAAACAAACAAACAAACAAACACTAATGTATAGATATTAATTTCAGAATGGAGATGAGCCCAACACAGTGGTTAGTTAATAAGTCCAGAAAATAAAATGTTGGTTAACTTTAAAAAATAAAGTCTTGAGTTGAAAACATTAAGAATATAGGACACTATTAATAAAAATACAACAGTAACAAAACACTTAAATTTTCATGTTACTCACAGTACCTTTGAAAGAAATGTCTAGGCACTATTAAAATTGGAAGTAAAGACAGAACTTAAAGATAAAACAGCAAATTACACTAGCAAATTACTAAAACTCAGTGACTAACTCTTTAAATGATTATTTCTATATGGATAATGCATTTCTTTTATTTGCGGTGGCCTTATAAATGAAATGCAAATTTTAGACTTGAAAGGAAACACAAAACTAATTCAACATCTAATGTTTGAATCCTGTTCTAAAAGAGGCATGTTAAATAAAGGTAAGCTACCACAAATGTTTTGTTGGGGCAAAAATAAAGCCAATAATTTTAATAACTATGATAAGTCATATAACTGAAATGCAAACAAAGGGTTATGGTATAACAAAAGGAGGAAAGTTTAAATCTTCAAAGGGTTAGGGAAGGCTTCTCACAAGAGATTATATTTAAGTTAAATCTGTAATGAGTTCAGGTATGAATTGGTTGAAGAAAAAAAGAAAACTCTTCTAAGAAGCAGATGTAGTAATTACTACAAAGACATAGCAGCATTGAGGAACTTGGTGATTTCAGTTACGATCTTGTAGAGATCCACCCAGCTAGGAGACCTCTACCAGGTGAATGGAAATATGTCTGTACTTTGAGAAAAATGAAAGAAAAAGTTTTGGGAAAGTCAAAGCTATAGTATAGTAATAAGGAGTTCAGCAAGTGCTGAGGATGAAACCCTCATAAAACTAGTTTTTGAGGGGGTAGAAAGAAGCAGAGTACTAACCAAGGGAAAAAGAATAGAAACATTTGAAGAGCTAGAAGAACTGCAGCAATAATGTGTTTCTGAAGGCAAAGGAGAAAAGAGTTTCAAGAACAAGGTGGTACTAAAACAATAAATTGTATAGAAGAGAACATTGGTACTAAGCTTATGGACCTTGGGTTCATGGAGGACTTTATGAACCTGACCTCAAAGGCAAGGGAAGTAAAAACAAAAATAAATGAATGGGACTATATCAAACTAAAAAGCTTCTGTGCAGCAAAGGAAAACATCAACAAAGCAAAGAGACAACCAACCAATTGGGAGAACATATTTGCAAATGATGCCCCTGATAAGGGGCTAATATCTAAAATATATAAAGAATGTGTACAACTCAACAACAACAAAAATAAGCAATCCAATTGAAAAATGGGCAGAGGACCTAGACAGACACTTCACCCATGAAGACACACAAATGGCCAACAGACATTCGAAAAAATACTCAACTTCACTAGCTATTAGGGAAATTTAAATCAAGACCACAATGAGATACCACTTTACACTTTCTAAAATGACTATAATCAACAAAACAAGGAACAAGTGCTGGAGAGGCTGTGGAGAAAAAGGAACCCTTATATACTGCTGATGGGAATGCAAATTGGTACAACTGCTTTGAAAGACAGTATGGAGATTCCTCAGGAGATTGGGAATGGAGCTACTCCATGACCCAGCAATCCCTCTTCTGGGTATCTACCCAAAAAACTGGAAAACTTTAGTCTGTAAAAACATATGTACCCCAATGATCATCACAGCACTGTTCACGGTGGGCAGGACATGGAAACAGCCAAAGTGCCCTTTGATAGATGACTGGATTAAAAAACTGTGGGAGGGGAAGCCAGGAGGGCTCAGCTGGTTAAGCACTCACTTCGCAGCCCTGGGGACCGAGGAACAAATCCCAGCTCTAGCCCACGTGAACCCATATTCTGAACTGGGGTGTGCTTCCCATGTGGGAAGCCCCCTGTTCAGTTCTTGTCCCCTAGTTTAGTTCCATATTGAGGGTGTGTGCCTCCCATGCGGGAGGCCCCCAGCCCAGTTCCCACCTTGTGTGGCCCCCGCCTACCTGTGTGGAATAAAACCATATTGAAAATTGATGACGTACAACTATAGAGACTGCTCTGGGCCCACCCCCTTCTCTTTGTCTCTCTCTGTCTCTGTGTCTCTCTGTCTCTGTCAAAAACAATAAAATAAATATTTTTTAAAGCTGTGGTGCATATATACAATGAAATATTATTCAGCAATAAGAAAAGATGAAATTCTGCCATTTGCATCAACATGGATGGAACTTGAGGTCATCATGCTAAGTGAAATAAGCTAGACAGAAAAAAGCTAAGAACCACAGGACTTCATTCTATGTGGAATATAAAACTGAAAGCAACAAAGAAACAAAATCTCATGGATGAAGTCAATAATTTAGCGGTTACCTGAGGATAAGGGAGAAGGGGGTGGGCGAGGAGGGAGGGGGAGCTAAATATATGGTGATAGAAAGAGTTGTACACATGGAACCTATGTAATTGTTACTGACCAATGTAGTCCTAGTAAATTTAACTTTAAAAAAATGCAAACAACAACAAGCAAAACTGGGATGGCTCAATGGGTTGAGTGCTCATATTGCAGCCCCGAAGTCCAAAGATCGAGTATTGGTCCTGGCCCTGGACTATGTGGACCCACATGCTGAAATGGGGTGTGCTTCCCACCCCAGTTCGATTCCCACCAGGGCAAGCTTCCCATGTAGAAGGCTCCTGGTTCAGCTCCTGCACAGGGTGCTTCTCCCATGGGGGAGGTCCCTGGCCTGGTTCCCATACTGTGCAACCCTGTGCCCACCTGAGGAACGAAACTATGTCAAAAACTGATGACATACAACTATGGAGACTGCTCTGGGCCCTCCCTCTGCTTGCTCGCTCTTTCTCTCTCTCTCTCTCTCTGTCAAAAACAAGAAAATAAATCTAAAAAAAAAAAAAAAAATATATATATATATATATATATATACACAAAAATAAATAAATTAAATTAAAAAATGAAAAAAGGAAGTTGTAGCTAGTGGAGATAAAATCTGCAGAAAGGTCACAAGAGTAATACAAAAATATGTTCATTTGTTTTGAAAATCACAAAATAAAAATTATTTAATTGGTAATAAAAATCCAACCATATTAAAATTGGTTGAGAAAAAGAATAAAAAATTAAAGATGCAAGCATGAATTATTCTTGTAAGAAGTGACAAAGTCTTTCTCTAAACTCTATCATGACTTCAAGTGATTTAAGGCGTGTCCCTTGGATGAGTCCAGCCCCTTTAAAATGCCTGCTTGGGAAAACTCAAGGCTGCCCAAAGAATGTGTTGTTTGTTACAGCCAACACCTGAATATGGGGCCCAGTGTCTGGGAGGGTAGGAGGCCAACTTCGATAAGTTTTGGTGGCGATGATAGCCAGTGCAGTAAGTCAATGAAAATAAATACATTTATAAAGACTTTTTTAAAAAGAAGTAAAAGTGTCATTTTTTAAAGAATCCTTGATTGTACTTAGAAAAAGTGTACTTTTCTAAAAAAAAAAAAAAGTCAAAAGCTAAAATTGATAAGGTAATTTAGCAACATTCCTAGATACAAGGTAAATATATAAGTCAAATGTATGCTAGCTACTAGACATAAATCATTTCAAAATTAATTTAAAAACCAATGATATTTATAAGACATCAAATATGTCAAATACATAGGGATGACTTTAGCAAAAGATGTGCATGACCTTAACCAGAAACCTACATGTTGTGGGTGAAACAAGATCTGAACAATTCGGGGAAAGTCTCATATACATATTTTAGTAGACTCAATAGTTTAAAAGTGTCAGCTCTCTCCAACTTGATATAAATTCATTGTAACACATGTGAAGTTGAAATGCTAATTCTGAAATTTATATAGCAATCAAAAGAACTAGAATATCAAAGGAACTCTTGAAGATTGTTGCAAGATTTACATTATCAGGCATCACAAATAATTATAAAGCTAAAGTAGTAAAGGCAGGGTGCTATTGATTCAAAGATAAACAAATACACTAATGGAATAAGAACTGAGTTTCCAGAACCGGATCAAGCATGTGGATTGACCTGATATACAACTTGGACACCAATGTAATTCAGTAGGATAAGACTCATCTTTCTTTTGGATACCCATTCATTGAATCAATTGGATATCCATATTCAAAACTACATCATGGCCTCTACTTCATAATACATATAAAACACAATTCAAAAGATATCCTAGATATAATTGAGAAAGGTAAAACAATACAGCTTCTAGATTATATTGGTGATCTATGGTAGATGAAGAGTTCTTAAATGGGACACAAAAGCATTATTCATAAAAAAAATTATAATTTGGATATTACTTAAAACAAGAAACTTTTCTTTCTAAAAAAAGAATTAGAATTAGAATGCAGGCCACATAATGAGAGAATATATATATATATATATATATATATATATATATAAAACACAAACTTAATTCCAAAATATGTTAAGAACTACTAGAAGAATAATACTGCCAGACAATTCAGATTCTTTTTTAAATGAGCAAAAAACTTGAACAGGTACTTAATAAAAGAGGATCCAAATAGCCAAAATGTATGTATAAAGCTAATATATATACAGATGTATTTTTACATTTGATGCCCCCTCCGCACTCCTCCTCCAGCCCTCCCACCTACCTCCTGAAATAAACTAAAAAAAAAAAACAAAATGAAGAAGACATCCATCACTGTTCTAGGAGGTTCTGGGAGGTCCCGGAAAGGGATCCCCCACTGCTGAGAGTTGGTGATAACTTCCCAGGCCTGAGGAAGGCCGGAGGAGCAGAGGAGAGAATTCCAGTCACAGTTGTTCTTTGATACCTGCTTTCTCCAAAGACAAGCCCAACGCAAAAAAAAAAAAAAAAGGATAATATATAAAGTCATCTGAGAAATGCAAATTAGTATCATACTGAGATACCATTATACCTCACCCGAATAGATAAAATGAATTGATAATACCAAGAAATAAAAAGGATGTTGAGCAACGGAGCAATTAACACTTTCATACAGTGCTAGTAGGAGTAAAACTGTCACAAACACTTAAAAAAGTTGTTTAGTATTATATACCAAAGCTATACATACATACACACAAAGATAAACATATCTCCTATATCTCTGAACCTTTGAACCTCTGAGTAATTTGCAAAATAAGTGAGTGAATGTATTCACTAAAAGACTGTATTAGAATGTTCATGATGTTACTTAAAAAAGCCTCACACTGAAAACAGTAGTTTCTCTGAACAATGGGATAAATAAATCACAAAGTGTCCACACAATGCAGTTGTATAGCATAGTGAATTATAATAAACTACTCCTACACACTCCAACCTAACTGATTCAAACAGGTAGAATGCTGAGCAGAAGAAGGCAGGCACAGGAGTACATAATCTATGCTGTCATTGAAATTGAATTATGAAATTAAAAAGAAAGCAAAAGCAATCTATGGAGTTTGAGGTCAGAAGAGCAGTCACCTTTGGGCAAGTCCGTACTGGGTGGAGCACTGAGGAAGCCGCTGCAGTGATGGAAATGCTGCTTACATGGACGTGGGTGTGTGTCTGTGCATTGATTCCATGGAGACATGTAAAAATATCAAGGTGTACAGTTATAATCAAGTGGATGCTTTACTATGTGTCATTATACCTCAACAGAAAGGCAAATAAAAAGATCGAGGAGATAAGGAATAATGAGAACAAAGCCCTGCAGGAAGGTGGCTGAAGGGGATAGAATTAAAAGAGTATTGAAAAAGAGAAATGCTGAGATTTGAAGGAAGGACATCAGCAAAAATGTGAACACTAATTTGGAGGGTATTTTGTTTTTAGTGAAAAGGAATGGGAAATATAAGGAATTCTAACTATTAATCAGAGAAAACTCTGTGGCCACCGAGGTTACTGGCACAGAATTAGTACCCTCTGCTTTAGGTGGTACTACTTATCATCAAAG
Organism: Craseonycteris thonglongyai; assembly: GCA_004027555.1. NCBI lineage: Eukaryota > Metazoa > Chordata > Mammalia > Chiroptera > Craseonycteridae > Craseonycteris > Craseonycteris thonglongyai. Next base: position 50,385 of record PVKE010005074.1, on the reverse strand, counting down.
CACAGGATTCATGTTATGCCATTTCATTGCATTGCAGTTTCTGAGAACTATTCCTTACTTCATTTCTACCCTCAACTCCATGTCTTTAAGGTTCAAGACTGGGCTAGAAAAGTACACCCACACAAGCATCTCAAAAAATGGCTTCCCAGTTTCAGACCAACACCTCAACACCTCACCATGCTACTTTGGGAGCTGATATTAATCTTGTGGCTTGTTCTGATATATTTCTCTTAGTATTATCAAAATAAGGTCCTGAAATGACAAGATTTCTGTAATTATTTGCTTGGAATTTATAAAGTGTAAAGAAATCATCTAATCTGGAATTAAATCCACAGTTACTACAGCCAGTACAAAGAAAAAAAAAAAATAGATTCCAGGATAGCTCAATAGGTTGAGCGCTTGCCTTGCTTGACCCTGGCCCTTGCAAACCCATACGCTGAACTGGGGCGTACCTCCTATGTGGAAGGTCCCCAGTTTGATTCCCACCCCACATGGCACCACATCCACCTGTGGGGAATGAAACTGATGACGTACACCTATGGAGACTGCTATATTCTCTCCCCCTTCTCTCTGTCTCTCTCTCTCTCTCTCTCTCCCAATCAATAAAATAAATCTTAAAAACAAACAAACAAAAAAAATCAACTTTTTAGGAAACCCAGAATTCCCAAACAGAGAAGTGCTTTTCTGAGATTTAGAAGATGGAATAACAGACCACCTGATCATCATATTGCAAATCCACCTGAACTGGCTCAGTAAAAGGAAAGGAGGCATGTGGATGAGGGCTACACCAGAGACACTGCCCAAGCTTTTCAGAATAACCCCTTTTCCTAGAGAACGTTTAGAGAAAGTACTTAAATATAAGTCAATCTTGTTTAGAGAAAGTATTTAAATATGAGTCAATCTTAATTGTTACTAGATGTTTTTAATATTTAATTCCAATGTCATGTCAAAATTTAAAGCCAAGAACTGCAATTATTTTAATAGCCCAAATCTGGCCCATATATGAAATATCTCTTTCCTAGATTTAGGAAAACATAACACAGAGTTATGGTTTGATTCATAGCTACTTAACTAGGATAAGAGTCATTTTCTATATGTGAAGAAACTTAGATGTAGACAGGAAAGAAATCTCTCTCTGTATCTAAAGGGTTTAAGGTCAACATTCCGTGATTTTCTGGCTATACAGGCTGCAGGGGTATTCTCTCCATCTTGAAATTCTTTAGTTTCTACATAGTAAGGACTTTTGTTTCTGGTTGTGATAATATATTCTCTGATCCCTCTCATCAGTAAAACAAAGGTTCAGATCCCCTTTAACATTTGCTCCTCCGGTTGATCTTCCAAATCTATCCGGAACCACTAAGAAAGCTAGTTCTGAAAAAGCTGCTAGCGTAAGCAATGGGAAGTATTACTATAATAAATCATGATTTTTGAGGCCTGGAGACAATTGGGTGGCTCTAAATCTCTTCAAAAGACTTGATCGGATTCTAGTGACAATGACTGTCTATCTACCAGCTGCCAGGAAATACATCTGTTGGAAAAAGGTTTACTGAAGAATAACTGTGTTTTATTCACTTGTATAGAATTTGAAACTCTACCACCTACCTCTGACATTTCAGAAAAATAGTGCTTAATACTAAAACTGCCTCAGTATGTTTTGTACTGTAAATACCACAAGGCAGTATTCGGTGAAAGAAGATGGAATAAAGATTATGCTCAAAGGAAATGACCTGTAGGTTAAACAAAATATCTGGGAGTAGTGACTGTACTGTCAGTAACAACTACAGACAACAAAGAAACCTTTTCAAGGATGCCCTGGGCTTTCATCTGTACAATAGCTCCTCATATCTGTATAGCTCTCTACAGATTACAAAACACTTCAAACATGGTAACAACCACTTCCCTCCATCCCCCCAAATCCAAGAAAACCAAAAAGAGTACACTGTGGCTACATCTATCTTATTTCTGGCAAGGCACTTTGCAATTTCTGTCAGTCTTATTTTGTGGTTGAAACATGAGAAGAGTTTCTCCAAGTTTCTTGAAATGTCATGAGTTCAACCTAGTTTCCTTGATTACCTAAGTCAGGGTTTCTACACTTAGGTATCATTAACAATTTGGGTGGGATAATTAATTATCTGTTGTGTATATTCAGCTGCATACCTGTTCTTTACCCACTCAATGCCAGTAGCCACCACCACATTCAGTTGTAAAAACCACAAATGTTGCCAAGGAAATTGGATACTGGGGATGAACATAATAGCTGCTTTGATTCAAATAAACTCTTGACCAAAAAAATTCACATTATGTATGAAAAACTTGAAAGAACTGTTACTAAAATCTGCTTGACAGAAGAATATTATTGACTCTTTTGGACAGCAAATAAACAGAAAGTTCAAACACTTATTATTCCACTTGGCCTAATTGGTCTTCTTGTTACGTTTTGGAAGAATTTGTCCTAACCTTTTTACAATACATTGGCATATCTTTATACTTGGAATCTCTTCCTGACACAAGGTTTTTTCAAAGATCAGATTTGTGTTTTTTATTCTTTCTACCCTCACTTGTCTATAGCTGACTAAGGAAGCATAACATCTGGCTATGGTTACATTATACAGGATTCATCCTGAATCTTTTGATTCACGTGTTTTCTTTTTCCTTTTTGGGAGGATAGGACTAGTATTTGCAAAACCTATTATAAACTAATGGTAAAATACAGATGTTCTTTCCTCAAATCAATATATCTCAAGGGATAACCTAAGCAATTATTAAATAATTTCAAGTGGAAATAAAAACTCATCAAATAGGAAATAAAATTTCCAGAAATAAAATATTTGATAGAATTTTTTAAATGAATTAATTAGAATTAGGTGTAATATTAATTTAAGCCAATTTGAAATATGGGGAGATATTTTCAATCTTTGGATACTATCTGAATTGGAACAAAAACAAAATGTCAGCTTGACCCTAACAAAAATTTGGCAACACAGATGAGATCATCTGGGTGGGTAAGTTTTCAGTAATTCAAAAATAATCAGAAACTCTAAATTGGAAAGCACTGAAATTGAGTCAAGAACTAAGCTAAATGAGAATGAAATGGGAAAGTGAAAAGTGTTTTGGAGGCTCCTATTTGATAAAAGCATGATGAGGCAATGAATCATGGAACATTGAAAGTAACTTTCTTGAATAGAGCAGAATATCTGACATATTAAAAAGCAGAGTTAATCTTTTGACTTGGAACCAGGTATCTTATTCATTTAAATTTTATAAGTAGGTTTATAGCCCTAGTTGCTCTTAAATTTCAGGTCCATTTGAGAAAAACACCCTATGAATAGTCCAGCTTCTGTAAAATTTATAGTTTCTTAAATGCAAAGTCCCTGTAGTTTTTAAGAAGTTTTTAAATTATTAGAACCCTACATTTTTTCAACATTCATTTTATTGCTGTTCAGTGCCAGGTTTGGGGCTTTCTGGAAGTATGACATCATGAGCCAGAGAAAGAAGCAGCTGTCCAAGATTCTGGTTTGGAAAATGATAAACCCAAAAAAGAAAATGTTTTAGCTTTGAAAAACAGAAACAAAGAGATACCTGGTTTGCTTTTCATCCTGTATGACTCAGGCTGGGCTAATGGACTATTTAATTTTATTTACTTACAAGATGGTTGTAACAACTGTATAATCTTCTCCTATATGAGCTTATTTCCTCCTTGAAATAAGCCTATGAGGCTCGTAATATTATAATCCCCATTCTCCACATAAGGAAATCAAAGAGGTAAAGTTACTTATCCAAGACCTTCAGCTGACTGAACGTGAAGCCAGCTTTCAAATCCAGACATTGTGGTTCTCTAGTGTATATACACTTATGTACTACACTCTTGTAGAATGCATGATTGCTGCCAAATGTAAACAATCTCTAGCACATGCACAGGAAAGCGATGTAAACCTTAGCACATGTGCAGACAAGCATTGTAAATAATTCCAGCATATGTGCAAAACAATGTTGTAAACAACTTTGAACAGCTGTGCAAGGCTGATAAACTTGAGTATGTGTGTGGGACATTGGAAACAAATAGGCACACATGAAATAAGCAACTAGATGAGACCACCTGGCACCTTTGCAAACTATAAAAGACTAGGTAGGAATACTTGAGTACTGCGACGTCTCTACCCACCAGACAGTCCCATTGTGAGTGCCTTGTGATTGGCCACCAGGAGACACTCCTACCCTAGACTCTATCTGTGAGCACCTTGTGATTGGCTACTGCACCTTGCAAGACACCCACTGGCTTGCAGAAGCTGCCTCCCCCAACTGGGAAGTGCTGATAAAACATCTGTGATGTGGACTCAGGTTCATGACTGTTTCATTCGTGGCTTTATCCTATTCTATTTTTCACTCCGCCTTATTCCACATTTATTCTGTTTCATGTGATACTTATTAATGTGTGTCAAGTGTGATGATCAGTGAATATTCAGTAGGAAGTGTTCCACATTCACATCACCTCTGCATGTCCTTCCTTGGGGTCCTAGCTATTCCAACGTCCTGGTATAGGCTGCGCTCTGGCACAAGCTATTAGTGGCATTCATGGGCAATTCACTCCCTGCGCTGGATTAGTTGGCCTGACTTATAGGAAAGACTATATTGTGGCATCAACATACTTGTGAAGTCCTTGTGTGCTCGCGACAGTTCTGCTGTCTGAATCAGAAATGGAAATTTAACTGAAGCTGCTCTACCAGGAGATAAGGACACCCTGAATGTTCACATAGCCTGAGGGATCAACACATGGGACATAAATTTTACTGTGGAAGTCAGGAATGTTTGACCAAAACTGGAAAGGAGAGGACAAGGTCAGGAATCAGGCAGAACTGGAAAATGAAATAGCATTCAGGGGAATGTCCGGAAACGATTTGCATATCGTGTTAAGACTACCAGCCACTGTGTCAGGGGTGGATCAGGTTGATTTAAAATAACAAAGTAGAACATGAGGGAAATTTTCCTCTATGAATTTATTCCCCGCCCCCCCCTCCACCTTCTCAGCCTTCTAGAACACAGTGCAGATGTAGGACAAGATAAAAAGCAAAAAAAGTCACAATTTCACACATTTTCTTTGATATTTAAAAAATTACTATTCATTCTTTATACACTCTTGTCATGATGGTTGCTTTCTTTGTTTCTAGGACTGTTCCTAGATAGAGGTCAATCTTGGCTCTGAGATACTGATATGTTTAGGATAGAATGTGAAAAACAAATCAAGATCCAGGTAACATTATTCTTTTTTTTTTTTTTTTTATATCTTTTTATATTTTATAGAGAGTAATTATTTTATCTTCAGTGCATATTTATTTTTATTTTACTTTTGACAGATAGAGAGAGAGACAGAGACAGAGACAGCTAGAGAACCGAACTGTGGGAACTCCCCAGTTCAGCATGTGGGTCCGCCCGGGCCGGAGCCAGGATTCGATTCTCGGTCCTCGGGGCCTCAAAGCAAGCGCTCAACCCGCTGAGCCGTCCCGGCTTTCCCAACATTATTCTTATCTAAAACAGCGTTGGAAAAGTGAATCTAAAACTGTCAGCCTTGTAATATGTTAATTGAACAAAAAAAAAATCACTAGAGAAGTTATGTTTGATACATAAACTAACTGGAAAGGTGGATCTCTAGGTCTGATTATACTATTCTCTTTATTTTTATATAACATTAAAAATTAAATAAATTAGGTGACTTTCAATAACAATGGTGACCTGAATATAATCTTTAATTGACACCTCTCCTCCTGATTCTCCCCGAATTAAGGTTTTCTATTTTAGTCTGTAAACCAGGAAAGTGAAAATTATATACAAGGAACTTCTGCATTATCTAAAGTGAACCCTGGTAGTACATCCTTAGAAATGCAGGGACATATGATAAAAATGGCCCATATAGTAGGTAATTATATTTTTAGGGAAATTTTTCATTTTATTAATATCTCAGGGAAAAGTATAGATAAAAGAGCAAGGATTAAAAAAAATGTATTTCATTTAGCAGATTCATGGGGCAGTAGTCTTGGTATACGAGTGGCCATTCAATTTAGAAAGAGGCAGCACCACTGCCCTGACAAACTTACCAGGACTTTTTTCAGCAAAGAGATGCTGCTCTTTATGGAGAAAGCCTCTGGAAAGACCATTTCATCATTTCGTCCCAGATGATACCTTGGTGTCCAAACTGCAACAATAAAATTACAATAAGTCAAAAATTCTTCCCAGGGATGCCAGGATAGCTCAACAGATTGATCTCTTGCCTTGCAACTGTGAGGTCTGGGGATCGAATCTGGGCCCCAGCCAGTGCAAACCCATATGCTGAACTGCAGCTCAACTGGGCAACTGGTAACCTTCGAGCCCCAGAGTGATGGTTCACACCTCCCACGTGGGAGGTCCCCAGTTCAGTTCCTTCCCTCATGGCTCCACATCTACCTGTGTGAAATGAAAGCATATCACAACTAGTGGTATGCAACTATGAAGACCGCTCTGGGCTCTCCCCCTTTCTCTCTCTCTTTTCCCTCTCTCTCTCTCAGTGTATCTCACTCGCCTTCTCTCAAAAACAATAAAATGAATTTTAAAAAATTCTCTATAACATCTACACCTGGAACCTATGTAACTTTGCTGAGCAATATCACCCTAGTACATTTAATAATAATATTTTATTATTATCTGTGTATGAGCACAGATCTGCCTCTGTAGAGATGCAGAAAGAGAAGAATATCTTTGTGATGAGAAAAGCTTTAGCAATTCAAAAGAAGATAATCTGAAGAATGAGAAACAACCATTTTTCTTTGAAATGAGGTTTCCACATGAGAGAAGGTAGAATGTTAGAAAATATTTATTTTGAAGAAGACACAGACATTGTTAGAGGAAGACAGGCATTAAAAGGGAAATTATGACATCAGGGAAAACAACTGCATGAAAAGAGAAAACATGATTGCAAAATTTAAAAAAGCAGTGGAAGCAGCAAAAATCAATACAAATACTACAGATGACTGAAATAATTAAATAGAAAATGTATTTTTTAAAACATAGCTCATAGAAAAAAGAATAGAAGTATGAGATTAATAAGAAAAAAATAAGAAACATGAAAATATTGATTCATTAATTTATTGATTTACTTAAATTATTTATTTATTTTTATTTATTTTTGACAGAGAGGGAGAGAGAGAGAGATACAGAGATAGAGAGAGGACTGAACTAGGGGAGCTCCCAGTTCAGCATATGGTTCCGCATGGGCTGGGGCCGGGATTCGATCCTCGGTCCCCACGCTGCAAAGTGAGCGCCCAACCCACTGAGCCATCCCGGCTTCCCTATTGATTTACTTAAGAAATAGTTTTTGAGCACTCACTATTTGAAGGCACTGCTATAAGCACATATGAGAAAATAGTGACAAAGATAATGTCTTTGTCTCATAAAAGTTAAATTATAGCTATGGTACTGACAGCAATCAATTAGCTGACAAGTGTATAATATAATGCCAGGTAGTGTCAAATGCTATGAAAATAACCAAAGCAAGACAAGAGTACAGAGAATAATAGCGTTGTCAGAGATGGCCTCTCTGAGAAGTTGACTTTGAGCAGGTAGCATAATAATGTAAGAGGGTGAACTGTGTGAAAGCATTCCAGGAAGAGTTTAGCAATTTCAAAGACAATGAGGCCAGGACAAGCTTTTCCAAGTACCTTCTCTAACTCCTACATTCAAGTACATGTAACAGAATGACCAAGAGTACTGAGAATGCTAGATGATGAAGTCCAAGAGTTAGAGAGAGATAATACAGATTCTATAAGATTATATAAGGAGTTTGGATTTATCAAGAGAATGATGGGAGACGTAGAAGATTCTAAGCAGGTAAGTGACACTGTATGTATATTAAAGAGATAAAGTTTGAAAAAAAAAATACATGTATCTACTTTATCATGTTTTTTTCCAAAAAAGGAACTGAAGTTATAAATTAGAGCTTGCATACCAAAGCAAATGAGTAGAAGAAAACAGGGTAGAAAGAGGGAAGGGAGTAACAACTCCCTGTGAGATAATTACACAATACAAACAGAAACAGAATACAAACAGAATACAGACCCAGAAACAGAATACAAACAGAAACAAAGGAGCTAAGCTGTGTTCATTAAATGACATAACTCTTCTGAAAAAAAGGGGTGTGGGTAGTAATTATCTAAGTACTATTAAACATGTGTTTTGAACACATGCTTTGAATTTAAAAACAAAATAATGACAAACCTTCTTCCTCTTCCTAATAGATTTGTTGATGATCAGATGTCCTCACCTGGCTCTATGAGCTTTCCACTGCCATTCTATCAGTCACCAGGGTTATTGTTCAGGGCTATCAGTGTATACCTTTAAGCTAGTCTCTTGAAGCTTCATTTGAGTGATGATATAACAGACTTTGGAAACTTACAGATTAGATTTTCAATTTTGAATTGTTCTGTTAGGTCTTGGCATTAGACAGATCACTTAATCTCTTTGAGCATGGTTTTCTCCATTAGTAAAATGAATATAATAAAATCCAATTTACTGGATAATAGTGAAAATTGAATGCTATGCTTAGGCAAAGAGTGCTGGACATGCTCTACCTGTTTATCTTAAATGAAAAGCAATCAGGTTTCCATCTTAATAGAGCAGTTGGTATATTCAGCATTAAACTATGAATGATTATATTACATACACATGACTGAAGGTTAGACCCAAAAACCAAACAGCAGTAATTATGCTTGAAGTAGATCCAATATCAATATGTCAGTTATTACAGGATTTATTTTGGGGGTTTTATATGGAAAGATTTAGGAGTCAGAGAGGTTACCTCATTGGCGATGATGAAACCTCCATAATGCGGAATTAAGTATAGTAATTATTCAAGATTTTTCCCACTGAAGACTGAGAAGTCAATTATGTGGACTTCAGGAGATTTTGGTTTTGATTTAAAACAAAACAAAATTGACAAAAATAATGTAGGTTATTAATCATTTTTAACCCTGCTCACATCTTTGGTAGTAAGTGAGAATATAGAATAAAGCAATGGCTTTCATTAAAAAAAAAAAAAAATGATCCATGTCATCAAGATACTTAAAGACTAAATCTATTTTTGCTCTTGAATAGTTGTTTATAAAAACTAAATTTTGTTCTATTTTTCTAACATATACTGCAAACTCTATAATCATTGCTCTTATATCAAAATAAGAAAATAAAACATTTGCATTTTAAGCATGATTTGAGAAATGCAATGACATTTTGAGCTACAAGGTAATATCTTTAAATTTATTCATTTCTAAACAATATCACATAATTATTTTGCTGTCCTGCCAACACTATTATGTGAATATTTAAGTCTCAGATGAATAGTCCAAAATATACATCTTAGCATATTTAAAATTTTTCTATGAAAAAATGCGGCATTTTAAATCAATGGGAAATGAAAGAATAATATAATGAATGCTATTAAAATATTAACCACTTATTTAGAAGAAAATAAAGTTGATTACTAATCTTCCTATATAAAAAGGAATTCTTGATATATTAAAGATTCAAACATTATAACATTTGAAAGAAAACAAATATTTCTTTTCTTTATTAAAGGGAATTATGCATCTGTTGATACTCACATACTAAATAGGTTTATTTGCTCTATTGTGAGCAATGAAGTCCTTTGTCTCTGACATTGAAGTCTTGTATCTACTACCACCCTCTATGAAAAAGTAACAGGCTAATTTAATAGCTTGTAATAAAGGTAAAAATCACATTCTTAGGCTGGCATACACATGAACCTGATATTCACCAAAAGCTGAAAATCACTGAATTTGATTGTAGAACAAAATAGATTATATAATTTTGAAAACACAAATCAAAACTTTTCTTTGATCACTCCCGTCTACATGGTTTGTTCAAAAAAGTTTCTACTGCTTATATTTTAATTAACTGAATTATACCAGTAAGCTATTACTCTAAAAGAAGTATCTATCTTACAGTGATATGATCCCAGGCACAGACATAATTTTTGATTCACTGGACATAAAATACATGCATATCCCCCAAAAAAATGTCCAGCTCTTTATTGTAATTACAGATGGTATAGTTTTAGTTTTATTTTTCATTATTAATGAGTTATCAATTTATATTTAATGATGTAATTTTCTTTTAGTCAAAATTTTACCCAGATTAGTTTAAAACCTAATCTAAATATCACATCTTAGTTTTGTTTATTATATAACCATTTTATTAAATAATAAGCTCTACTGAAAGATTTCTGGTTAAATGAAAAGAACTAAGAGAATTAATTTTTTCAGCAAACTGTCAACTCAAGGGTAGCTTTTTTGAACTTCTTATATTTTACTCTTTATTTTTAACTTTATCTTTTACCTAGCTGGTGATCCAATGAGACTCAAAAATGTCAACTTATCACTTATCTCAAAAAAGAGCAAATATCCTTTTCTAATATTGCAATGAATTTCATCACTATTGATGGAATTTCATCAGAGTGCCTATCATAAGAGACAAAGGTCACAAAGCAAATTACAGTTCTTTAGTGTGTGATGATGGGTAGGTAACAATGAGATTGTTCACTGGTGCTATCTTTGGCTGAAAAAAACATTTAATTTTAGCATGAATAGAATAAAAGGCTTCTCAGAGGTATGGTGTGTGTAGGTGTGTGTGTGTGTATGTGGTGTGTGTACATGTGATAAATGGAAGTTTTCTGTGTAGAAAATGTGATTGAGAGTAAAGCACCAATTTCTCTTTCTCCTTTTTTTTCTTCTTTTTTTAATATTTGTTGTTTGAGAGAAGGTGAAGGGGGTGTGGGGGAAGGGGAAAGGGCCCATAGACTACATCATTAGTTGCAACATAGTTTCATTCCACACAGATGGATGTAGGGCTGTTAGAGTCCGGAACTGAACTGGGAGCTTTCCAAACGTAAGGCAAGAACATTTGCTGCCATCCTAGTAGTTACCAGTTGCACCACAGTTCAACATATGGGTTTGCACAGGCTGGGGCTGGAATTTGATCCCCAGACCTCACGGTTGTAAGGCAAGTGCTCAACCTGCTGAGCTATCCTGGCATCCCCTTTCCTTTGCTCCTTTACTTCTCAGCAATTGATGTTTTCTGGATTAGAGGTTTATATACTTTTAGGCTACTGTATTCATTAGTGTTAAAGCCAGAATTTTGCTCACATCACACTTATATTTTACTTTCCAAATTAATTAAAAGCTGATGAAAATATAATCAAACTTATGCTAACTAGACTGTAATTTATGTATTTTATAGGAAAAAGTATTTATACTTTCAATACCCTCTACATAAGTGAGGGGGGGGGGATCTTATTTCATAGCAATATTCTGTACATAAGTTTCACGATATGGTACTTTATCTTGATGCAATCTCAATTTATTGTTCCCCATGAAAGCTAGTATCAGAACCTTAAACTGATGTACACAGACAGTCTAGTGCAAGCTGGTCCAACCTGCGGCTCTCAGGCCGCAGCCCAGGATGGCTTTGAATGTGGCCCAAAACAAGTTTGTAAACTTCCTTAAAATGTTATGAGATGTTTTGAAAAAAAAAAAATGTTTCAGCTATTTTTAGTGCTAGTGTAGGGGGAGCCGGGATGGCTCAGTGGGTTAAGCGCTCACTTTGCAGCGCCAGAGACCGAGGATCAAATCCCGGCCCTGGCCCATGCGAACCCCTATGCTGAACTGGGGAGTGCCCTCAGTTCAGTTCTGTCTCTGTCTCTGAGTCAAAAAATTAATAAAAAAATAATATTAGTGCTAGTGTATTTTATGTGTGGCCCAAGATAATTCTTCTTCTAATGTGGCCCAGGGATGCTGAAAAATTGGACACCCCTGGTCTAGTGCAATAAAATGTTGTCTAAATTTTTGTCTTCCAGATATGCTTCTCCCAGTGTTCTCATTTAGTCACTAGTTATAATATGCTTGTTGTCAATTTCAGGGTTTTTAGTCTTCACTTGAAAGAACTAGGAAGTTCAAATCTCATGAGTCAATTTCATATCCTGCAATAATAAATGGAATCCTGTATTGAATCTCTTACACACACAAAAAGGTCAGTTTTACTGTAAATATTCTGTCTGCTGTTGAAACAAGACATTGCTTAGTGACTGACACATGTAGTTATTCACCTACAGGCTTCCCTAGAGTAGTTTTCTAGTTTTAAAGTCAAGTTCACTCCAGTATGAATTCTGACCCATTAATAAGAGATATATGTGCATGAGTTTTGAATATGATGATTAAGATCAGAGAGCTCTGAGAAATAAATTCAGCCTCTGTTACCTAGTAGTTGTCTGACCTTCCACAAAGTACCCAATATCTCTGAATCTGAGTTTCCCCAGTTACAAAATGCAAACTTGAGGTCATTATGATAATCATGTGAGGTAATGTATATAAATAAATTACCTGACATGCAAGTAAGCACTAAATAAATGACTGCTATCATTATTATGTGACATGTCCACTTTAGTTTCTTCTACATCTTTGAACTGACATATTTTGTTTATTGCTACCTAAGTAAATCTTATATCTCCAGTAACTCTTATCTCAAATTTATCTTTTCTTTAGAAAATTTTTAAAATATTCTGAGGTAGAAGTGGTTTCTCAATCCTAAAAATTCTTCCTATACCTGTTGAAGATAAAGGCAAAATGATAATGAAGCATGATCTTGTTTGAAAGTTATGTCATATTATATTCTTAACTATGTATTAGTTGGCTAAACTATGACCCACACATTAACCATAGGAGCACCGAGGATATGGCATAGCACCTACAACAAAGGTTCATATAAAATTTATTTAGTAAATATGGTAAAGCAGTGAACATATGAATGAATACTTGTATATGAATCCTAGGCCTCTAATTCCAATGGTGCTAACATAATTTTTTCTTCAATGGTGAATTACATCATTGCCTTTTTTCTGTATACGGAATTTTAATATTTAGCATAGTGGTTTGTTTGGATAAAAATAAGGAGTAAGAATGACAAAGCATATAAATAAAAAGGAAATAAAACAAAAGAAAGGTCTTGTTATATTAAAACTAATATTATTTAATCTTAAAAAATATTAGAACTTCTAAACTTTTTGTAGAAAATATACAGGACAAGCTTTTATTTTTAAACCTGTTATCTTTGTGTTCATTTTATTAAGTGGCATTAAAATTGAACCCAGTATTGGTGGTTCTTTCAAAGTATATATTAGAGTTATTTCAGATAGCTTCTTTGGCCAGAAGAAAAAAAAAATGATTTCTTGATAGTAACCCATTTTTAATTATATGCCAATTGACAGGGTTTCCCAATGACTTTTTAGGCAAGTTTTCTATTTGATCAATTAGCTAGTGAATTTCATTTTGATATTTAGACTGTGACATTCGTTCTTCTGAACTTACTATTTCTTCCTGTCAGGCTGTAAAAGAAAAGAAAAAAAAAACATAAATAAACACGAGAGACCAATTATTTTCTTGTTTTCCTTCACTGCCTATCTGTCTTTGCCACCCCAATTTTCAAAGGCCACCAGTGCATGATGAATGAGAAGGCCCCTGCTTGATGGAAGGTCGCAGGAGGTGCATAATGAGTGCAGCAGTCCACGGAAGCAAGATATGGGAAGCCCACAGACAACCAATGAAACCCTCCTCCTGCTAAACCGCTGGATTCAGGCCACCTTTGTCTACCTCAGACTACCCTTGTTAATGCTACTTAATAAACACTCAACTCCCCTTCTACTCGGGGAAGTTCTGGTACACTAGCCTGACCTCCCGCTGCTCAAACTCGCCATTAAACTTATCTCTTGACAAATTTTAGTCACCTGTGACTTCTTCACTGGCCAAAACCTAACACTGCCCTCAAATAATAATCCAAGCAAATGTTTCATTTTTCTTGGAGTAGATCCAATATTTACAAATAATTAAATTTATTTAATAATCAAATTAGGACAACTCAATTGAACAAGAGAGTGATAATATGTAAAATAACTGTACAATTCACTACAGTAGATACTAGAATTAGAATATGATTTTATTATTGCACACACTACTACTACAATCGATGTTAATAGTTTAAAATAACAAATATTAGCAATAATAAAATTATATTTCCTGGAGCTACTAGGATAGCTCAGCAAATTGAGTGCTTGCTTTGCAACCACAAGGTCCAGCCTGTGAAAACCCATATGCTGAACTCAGCACAACTAGTAACCACCAGATGGCTCCGTGGCCAAGGTTCTTGCCCTCCATGAGGGAGGCCCCAAGTTCAGTTCCCACCCCTTTGGGGCCCCACATCCACCTGTGTGGAATGAAACCATGTCACAACTCATGATGTGGAACTATAGAGTCTGTTCTAGGCCCTCCTACTTCTCACGCTCACCTTCTCTCGAAAAACAAAAAAATCTTTAAAAAAACTATATATATGTGTTCTTTTTCACTCAAAAATAGTTCCTATTAAGAGCACCATTCAAAATAAGCACAGACCATATGGAAGACTTATTAGCTAATAAATTGATTTGCTAATTTGTCCTGAAAATAACACAAAAACTCATTTACTTTAAACCTTAGTCTCAAACATTGGTCTCAAGCATTTCCAATTTAATTCCTGAAATGTATAACATCGTCAACAAAAGTCTATTAAAACACGCTTTTCTTTTCTTTTGTTTCGTTTCCAGAAACATTTGTTTCACTTCATATCCTTGTTTTCCATGAAAATATGTTCATTATCTATTGGAAAGTAGGGGAGTTGTGGTCAGGGGAAAAGGTCATGACGACTCTCTCAGAGACTATGAAAGATGTAGAATGAACAAGGACAAAATGGACAGAGGAACAGGTGAACTAGGGCTTATGAGACCATCGAAATAGAGCTTGGTTTTGTAAGGAGAACCTGACAGATGTAACTAAATTGGCAAGAGAGAAAACTTTAACCTCATGAGTTTTATTTATCCTTGTGCATGCATAAAGATTTTTCACAAAAATTTCCCCAGACACACTTGTCAAAAATTGTGCTGAATTA
Organism: Craseonycteris thonglongyai; assembly: GCA_004027555.1. Taxonomy (NCBI): domain Eukaryota; kingdom Metazoa; phylum Chordata; class Mammalia; order Chiroptera; family Craseonycteridae; genus Craseonycteris; species Craseonycteris thonglongyai. The sequence goes on along the minus strand of PVKE010005074.1, from coordinate 35,379 downwards.
TTTGCATTTCCAAAAAACAAACACACAGAATCAAACAAACAAACAAACAAACAAAAAGCTCCTGGGAGAATTTTATCTCAACCATTATTACACCAGTGTTTTTCTTGAAAGACCCTCGAAGCTCCGGTTGGTATTTGGAATTAAACAATGCCGCCCTCTAGAGGACTTTGACACACATTACTGAGCCCTTTAAATGTTAGTGCAACTGAGGTGCTGAATTTTAATTATATTTAAATTTGTTTATTTTAAACTTAAATAACCATATGCTTAGTGGCTACGGTATTAGACAAGGTGTTATTGGCTTTCAAAACAATTTGCTTAATGGATTAGTTAAGAAATAGCAAAATTATCATGCACATTATATCTTTACCGCTGGTACCAGTATTCTTAATATATTTTTCTACATATATTTTTAAACTCTTAATTTCAGAAGAAATAAGACTATTCTAAGACATTAACACAACAAAAGCCAGTATTTTTTTCTTTCACTTTTGCCATCCTCCATAGCTAAGGAATTTATTTAATAAGGAGAATTTCTAAAAATTAGTGGTGCTACCTCCATAAGTTTTACTCTGGATAATAAAAATGGCACAACAATTTTAATTAGCATCTTTGCATCAAGTGATATATGTAATATAAAAGAATAATAAAGGGGAAGCCAGGATGGCTCAGTAGGTTAAGCGCTCACCTTGCAGTGCTGGGGACTGAGGATCAAATCCCGGCCCTGGCCCGTGCAGACCCATGTGCTGAACTGGGGAGTTCCCCCAGTTCAGTTCTCTCTCCTCTCTCTCTGTCAAAAACAATTAAATAAATAAAATAAATAGAAACTTAAAAAAAATAATAATAATAAAGATTGACTGGCAAAAGACCAAAGTTTCAGGATGAAAAGAAGTATTAGATAATATACACAAAGTCTGTATTGTTTTTATTTTTAGATTTATTTTATTGTTTGAGAGAAGGAGAGAGAGAGAAGTGGGGAAGGCCCAGAGCAGTCTTCATAGTTGTATATCATTAGTTGTGACATGGTTTCATTTCACACAGGTGGATGTGAGGCCACATGAGATGGGAATGGAACCAGGGCCTTCTGCATGGGAGGCGAGAACATTTGCTGCCATATGGTGGTTACCAGTTACACCACAATTCAGCATGTATGTTTGCATGAGCCAGGGTTGAGATCCGATCCCTGTACCTCATGGTTGCAAGGCAAGCACCCAAACCAGCATCCTGAAGTCTGAATTATTTATCCTTTGTGATTTTATAAAAACTTTAGTTCCATAATCTATGATCCTGATCTCTGCTATACCAGTTTTCTTTCAAAACAACATTTTTTTTTCACATGTAACATTACTTTCAGGTTAGTATTTTTTAAAGTTTTACAGATTTCTTTCCTAGAGCAAGCCTGTTTCTTTGCATGAACACCAAATGTTAAGTCTACAACTTGAGGCTAGACTTAATGAAGAACAAAAATTAAGTCTATACTTGAGAAGAAGAGACTAGAAAATATTGTCTGGATACAAGTGTTACATATATCCTAACGTGCTTTCTCCGTTAGGATAAGGTAAAGACTGAGGAACTATTGCCTTTATTCTCATATAAAACCCTCAAAAGAGCTCACTTTATAAAGTGCCCCTTAACCAAAAGCTATAGTTTAGCAAAGCTGAGCAAAAGGAGAGGCTGTAGATCCTGTGTCATAAAAAATTGAGTTGAAAAAGAACCTATAGGTTGATTTATGGTTAAGAAATCTAAATGCCTGTCTCATTGCTTTTGAAAAGAGACAAATTAATTTATTAGAGTGTGTCAAAAAGAAGTTGTATCAATAGAATTTACTAAAATATATTGTCAAAAGTACATAAATTTCACTCCTGGTCAGGATGTAGATTGATGTGAAAGATTTTCATTGACTAGTAACAATAAGAAGTAGAAATGAAAATAAAAATCACACTGTTCTGTAGGGAGACTGAAAATTGGTAAAGGCAAAGAAACTCTGATAAACCAAGTTCTCAAGAGAAGCAAGTTCTCATAAAAGAGCAGATTGTCTGTAAGCAACTTTTATACGTGAGGGTGGAAGCCTCATCTGGATAGAATCACAATTGATGTATATAGAGACATTTTAGAAAGAAGAGGAAATCACTCAGGATTCAAATTATAGGTTGAGCTAATGAAATAAACTGAAATCTAGAAAATCTCCAAATACATAAATAGATTGGTCAAAAACTGCTTGAAGCCATAATTAGCTTGGACCACAGTTGCCTTCCCATCATAAGCAAATAAGAACTAAAAGAAATATACGAAAAGCTTATTTTTAGACACAGAACAGTTGGAAATAATTTGGAGAAGATAAACAAGTAAACTAAGCCCTATACTTGACACAGTTTCCTGCCGGGAGGAACTTTTCAAATGGAGGTGCAGGGAAGCAGACCCCAATAGATCATAAAAGTTCTGCTAAATTGAGAAGACAAAGCTTGGAGATGAGGGAGCAAGAGGCAACCAGAATTTGTGGAGCAGGATACCAGAGAAGGACCAAGGAAGCAAAGCTACAGAAATCTGCATCAAGGTTTCCTAGAGCCTATTGTTAAATAATAAGCCAAACATATGCAGTGAAACACATGGCAGAGAATTTTAAAAAGAGTAATTCTCAGAGCTAACACAGATCTGAGAATGTTCAAATGCTGGCTACCAAAAGTCAAAATAACCTTCTGAATAGCTGGGGCATCCAGTAGACACTCTGGAAGACTCATGCCTTCAAACTGATCTTCAAATAATTTAATTCATTTCAAGCAAGAACTACAATAGTGTTAAGAGGAAGAAACCAAAATTCAGCATTCAAAAAAACCCAAAAAACAGCATCCAATCCAAAAATAACAGGTATGTGCAAAGCAGAAAAATTGACACATTTATCAGGGGGAAAAAATTCAGTGTATAAAAAAAAAGATGACAGGTGATGATGAGGTTAATACAAGGAATTTAAATCACCTATTAAAATTATGTTCACAGATGTATAGAAAAATATGGATATAATAAGAAAAGAGATTAAAGATATAAATTTCTAGAGCTAAAAAGCACATATATGTATTTAAACATTCATTTGGTAAGATTAACAGCAAGTTATATAATTCAGAGGAAAAAGGTCAATACCAATTAGAATTAAAAAAAATAATAGGCTCAGAAAGCTAAAAAAAAAAAATGAATAAATGTACAAAACCTAAGGCATGTATAAGATGAAGTAAAACTGCTTAATATTATTGTAATTAGAGTACCACAAAGGGAGTAATCAGAAAAGCAATTTGAAATTATAATGCCTGAAAATTTTCCAAATTTCATGAAAACCAAACTTACATACCCAAGAAGATTAATAATCCCAAAACAATAGTGTTATAAATATAAAGAAAGCCGCACAGGGCATATTGTAAATAAATTACTAAAAATCATTAAAGAGAAAACTTTTTAAATGACCAGAAAAAACATATATTCCATATAGGTGAACAAAGAAAATAAAAATCGTAGACTTCTCATAAGAAATTATATAAGATAGAAGATAAAGAAACAACCTTTTAAAAAAAAAGATTTATTCTAGTGTTTGAGAGATGTGTGTGTGAGAGAGAGAGAGGGAGAGAGAGAGATAGAGAGACAGAGACAGAGAGAGAGAGAGGGAGAAAGAGAGAGAGAGAGCAGGGGGAGGGCCCAGAGCAATCTCCACAGTTGTACATCATTAGTTGTGACATGGTTTCATTCCACACAGGTGGATGCTGGGCCACAAGAGGCAAGAACCAAACTGGGGGCCTTCTGCATGGGAGGTGAGAACCTTCACCACCAAGCCTTCCCAGCAGCTACCAGCTGCACTGCAGTTCAGCATGTGGAGTTTGCACAGGCAAGGCCAGGAATTGAGCCCTGTGCGTTGCAATTGAGAGACAAGCACTCAAGTGCTGAGCTTTTCCAGTATCTCCCAGGAACAACATTTTTAAAGATAAAAGCTATCACTTCAGAATTCTTTCCCCAGGAAAATAAATAAATAAATAAATAATTCAGTTAAAATATTTAGCCAGTTGGTAAAGGTTAAATGTGAGTTAGTATTAGCATTTACAGTCACTTGAAGACTTTTCACAGTAGATCTCACCAAATTCTCATGAAAAAGATAGAAGGCAGAGTAGGCTAGTATGGAAAGCCACCCTCTGGGCCTGAGGGAAGATAGTAGGAAAGGCACAAAGTCCAACTAGACAAAAGCCTTAAAAGAAGCAACTTTTGTCACCTCCAGGAATTCAGTGAAAGCCCATTTTGGCTGGAAGAAGTTAAGAGAAATATTTTCTCTACCACTGGGCTTCAAAAAGAAACCATCCTAGGCTTGGGTTATTAATGGTGTCCTACTACTGTGTAAGAGTTAAGATCACTAAAGAAGTCCCATCCTCAATACCAGGGACATAAAGCTTGCTTAAAATAGGCTACATTGTGACAAAAGAGAATACACCTTACTTCTTACCAGACTACTAAGCACAATACATAATACTAATACATAGTAAGTTATAAGTAATAGAGGTCTACCAGTGGAGAATGGATAGAGCATGAAGAAAATCCATGTCTGAGGCACAAGCTTAGAGGAAACACCTAAATCTGAGGGCGAAACAAAAACACTGAGAAAAATTAGGCAATTTAGTTCTACACTAAGCATGAAGTAATGCTAGAGGAATTTGAGGCCTGTAGTATACTAAGGTAATACTAGTAACAACAAATCAAATTTCAAACAAATGTAAACAATAAAACCCAAGCCGAGCTAAACTCATAATTAGATAAACTCAGTCCAATACACTCAAAGCATAGCAGAAGCAGATGCAAGCCAGTTCCTGGCAAAGATATTATTTACTTCAGTCCCTTCTGTTCTAAAAATTATGAAACACAAAGAAAAGGCACAAGAAAGGAAAAAATTACTATCAAGGGTCAATCAGGAATAATACAATCCAGTGTAAGGTTCAAAATAATCAACAGAATCAGGTTGAGACAAGGTATTGAAAATGACTATAATGAATAAGCTCAATGCTCTCGTGGAAAAGGTGGACAACATGCACAGATAGTAATGTTTAGCAGAGACATGAATAAAGTGGAAATACTAGAAAAAAATGGTGACAATTGAAGAATGTCTTTGATTTAACACAAAAAGAATAGGCTGGCAGAAAAGAGAAAACAAAATATTCTATAGTATATTATAAAACAATATAACATATGTGTAATTGGAATCCCAGAAAGCTAACTGAGAGAGAATGGACAACAAAATATTTGAAGAGATAATGGCTAAAGATTTTCCAAATATGATAAAATTCATATTCAAACAGCTCGTGGAGACTAAAAAGAATAAAACCCGAAAATAAAACAAAACAAACAAAAACACAAACACGTCATAATGAAACTTCTAAATCTCAGAGGTAGAGAGTAAATCTTGAAGGCAGGCAAAGGGAAAAATAAGACAATTTGAACCAAGAAGGATAAAGTTAAGAATTACAGAAGTCTTCTCATCAGACATTATGATGCCAAATGACAATTTATGGCATCTTTAAAGTGTTGAAAGAAAAGCAAAGTCAGCCAATAATTCTCTATCCAGCAAAAAATACCTTTTAATACTGAGGGAGGGTTAAAGACTTTCTAAGAAGAACAAAAGCTGAAATAATGCATTTTCAACATCCATTAAAAAAAATAAAAAAGGAAAAGTTCTTCAGGTTGGAGTTGTATGATAGCAAAGAGAAACTAGGACCCGTACAAAAAAATGACCATTCAAAATGGCAAAAATTAAAGATAAATATTTAAACATTGATGTTTTATTGTTTTGAATAAGACTAAAAGATATTGACTAGCTAATGAAAAATTAATTGAAAGATATTTTGCCTATAGTATATGTCAATGTGAAATGTACAGTTAAAATAGCCCAAAGACTAGGATAAAGGAATTGAGAATATATAGGTTTAAGTGGAAAGTGGCGAAGTTCTCACACTTATCAATACAAAGAAATTAATACTATTACACACAACTTGAATGGATATAAAAAAGCATTGTATGGATTAGAAGAAGCCAGACACAAAAGACTGTATGGTGTATGATTCCATTTACAAAAAATTCAACAAAAGAGAAAAATAATCTATGATGTAGGGACAGAATCCCCAACCCTCAGGCCACAGACCAGTACCAGTCCGTGGCCTGTTAGGAATCACGTCTCACAGCAGGAAGTGAGCGGTGGGCCAGTGAGCAAAGCTTCATCTGTATTTACAGCCACTCCCCATCTCTCGCATTACTGCCTGCGCTCCACCTCCTGTCAGATCAGCAGTGGCATTAGATTCTCATAGGAGCACGAATCCTATTGTGAACTGAGCATGTGAGGGATCTAGGTTGCACGCTCCTTATGAGAATCTAATGTCTGATGATCTGAGGTAGAGCTGCGGCGGTGATGCCAGTGCTGGGGAGCAGCTGCAAATACAGATTCACATTAGTAGAGAGATTTGACTGCACAGAGAACATAATCAATTGTTTGCAGACTCATATCAAAACCCTATCAGTGAGTGTCAATTGACAATTAAACTGCATCTGGTGGTACACTTTACAGTGGCGAGTTGATGTACTTAAATTGTACACATGCATTTGGTGACTGGCTTCAGGTCAGAATTTGACACTTATTTTAGGTCATACGTGGTCCGCCCGTTATTTTGTTTACCACTTCTGTCTGTGTCTCTTTCCTGCCCTGCACACGTGTCTCAGCTAAGACAGCTAGTCATATAGTAAAACAAGCTCAGCGCTTCCATTGACTCTGCATTATAGTGAATTGTATAATTATTTCATCATATATTTCAGTATAATAATAATAGAAGTGCACAATAAATGCAATATGCTTGAATCATCCCAAAACCATCCCCCACTCCCACTTCACCCCCAACCCCCCAGCCCCCATGGAAAAACTGTCTTCCATGTAACCAGTCCCTTGTGCCAGAAAGTTTAGGGACCACTGCTCTAGGAAGCCTGACTATAAAGGTGGATAAAGGAATTTTCTACATCTTTACAAAGATGGTTACAAGGGTTTATGCATTTGTTAGAATTTATCAAACCATATACTTGGTGTCTATATTTCCGTATATTAGTCAAAATTAAAATAAAAAAGAATAAATAGTGTGCTTTTTATTACAAACAAAACAAAACAAAACAAAAACTGAACTCTGATTTACCAAATTATTTTTTTTTAATTTAAAAATGTATGTGTACATCTGTTTCCAGTGTCCTTATCCAGCATAAAATTTTTTATCCAAAGGCAAAATTGTTTGCAGACTGCTAATATTAGAACAATGAAGCAAATATTGTTAGACATTTCATACATCTAGAACTATCTAGATATCATAAATAAACTTCTCTTCATTGAATTATATTTATAATTTGCTTTTTGTGTTTCTCAAAACTTATATTTTGCTTGAAATTTAGTCTAAAGTTTAAAAACATATTATCTATTAAGCCTGTGAGCCTCTGTGTGATTGAAAATAATTTCATACCTAATTCTCATTTGTTGACAATATTGTTTGAGAATAATTGATGATTCTAGATCTGGCCAAGTCACAAATTTTATGTGAGATTTAATAGGGCTTTTAAAATCATCCACAGGGTTGGAGGAGTAAAATTCAGCTGGCCGATTTGGGCCGTTGCACTAAAATAACACCATATCAGATATAATCCTGAGAATGGAAAAGTTTTGTTGTCGTTGATCTTTCCACAGTAGTGACTATAAGCTGCCCCACTGAAATGTAGACTAGACAGCAAAATGTGTCAGCCAACATCACCACAGAAAAAAAATTTCCACCAGCCTTTGGTTCTCCTGTAAGGGAAAAATAGGAGAGGGCAAAGAATGGAGCCAAACGCCATAGGCAATGTGCAGCGTAAGTGTTCCTTTTGCTTTGTGTAGTTCATGTTTTCATTAGTAAGAATCTTTCCTATTTGTGTATTATATCCAGTGAAGTTAAAACCAATGGATACAGAAGATTCCATTATTTTTTACTTTTCCAACTTCAGCTTGACCCAAGATAATATATAGATATTCATAAATAAAATATTTCTTTAACTACTATCAATAGCAGACTACTTTAAATGATAAAATGTGGAAGTACAATAGACTCTCCATTAACTAGAATTCAAGCAAATGACACTCTCAAGAAACTATAAACATTTTATTGTCAGCTGCTTGAGATTTTGCCAGTTGCTTGAGAATGCCTGTTGCTTGAGTTCCAGTTAACAGAGACTCTACTTCATTCTTCCAGCATCTACCAATCCTCATGGGAGCCTGTTAACTGAGAGTCTACTGTAATAATATTTGTGTGTGTGTGTGTGTGTGTGTGTGCATGCACATACATATGTTTGTTATCTTTTGCTTCTTTTATTTTAGTGACAAACAACACTTCCCACCCTAAATGTAGCATAATTTTGCACTACAAAATAATTTTCAAAGTAATATGGATTAGAAAACATTCTCTTTATGGGGTTTGAGAATTAGGTGAACTCCTTAAATCCTATCTATGTGCATCTGAAATACTCACGAAGTTAGAAATTTATGGTTTCCCTGTGTAGCCCTGTGCCCACCTGTGGAGTGCAACTATATGGAAGACTAATGTTGTCAACTATGGAGATTGCTCTGGGCCTTCCCCCTTCTCTCTGTCTCTCTCTGTCAAAAACAATAAAAATAAATCTTAAAAGCAATTTGGTTTCAATTAAAAGTAGCCATATACTTCTAGCAGCTAGCTGGAAGCAACTGAAAATCCAGAAAAACTGAGGGAATTCAAATTAGCATTAAACACAGAAAGGAATTTCATGGTTGAAAAGTCATGGACCGAGACTTCCTCAGGTTTTTCTCAAGATTAAACCAAAGTTAGAAGACTAAGGCTTATGCAATGTAAGTGTAAAAATGAATGACAGATTTTAGCTAGTTAGAACAAAATTTTCTGCTAAGTGAATCAACTTCATCCAGACCAACAGCATATATCAAAACCATACACACATCTATGTAAGTCTACTTTATTCTATCTTAATATACTTCACTGAAGAGAGACTGGATTTGAACTGATTATTCTGAAATTATTCAAGAGCAATGATTACAAGTGCTTACTGAATTAAAGGGAATTATACCCTATTTCTTTCTAAGCGGTAAGATTTTATTTAAGTTTTATTATGGGGTTCAATTCATTGAACAAAGTAGTTACATACAGGTTAGAAAGTCATATTACTCTCAATGTTTTATCACTAAGAAAATTCTATCTAATCCAGTTTAGAATTGGTTTATTGGGCTTTTTTTTTTTTTGGTAGAAATATTTCAGTTTTTTATTAGATAGCTTTTGGAATGTATAATATACATTGTAAAATAATTTCTCTTTGTTAGTTAATGGGTGCAAAATGGGAAGGATAGAGTTTCGGATTAGGTAAATCAGAGAATATTTCTCTCAGATGACACTTAAGTAGAAATGAACATATTATAAATAAGTGAGCCACACAAAAAAAGAGCTGATAATTTTCTCTTGACAGAGGAGAAAGCAAAATAAATAAGTAAGTAAATGAACCCTGAAGCTACAATGGACTTGCAGGAATAGGCTCAAGGAATAGCAGGAAACAATATGACTGAAGGGCAACAAGTGAGGGCTGATAATTTTGGAGAGGCAGGCATGTGCCAGAGAAGTGTGAACCTAAAAAGACATGATGAAGAATTTCATTTTTTTTAAGAGTTATTTTATTGTTTGAGAGAAAGACAGAGCGAGAGAAAAGGGGGGTTCCCAGAGCAGTCTCCATAGTTGTACATGCCAAGCAAAAAACCATAGGGCATAAGTGAAAGTAGCAGAAACACCTTTTAACCCCCTAGTTTTGTGGTTATTGTGGCTTAGTTTCAGAGTCACTGATTTTCATCAATACCTAAGGTGGCGTGGACTCTTTTGACCTTCTCTTAATGTTGACCCAGTCCTTACTATTCATTATCTTCCAAGTTACCAACAGATCCTGGCCTCATATGACAGTGGGGAAAATTAGTTTATATTCTCATTAAGCAGTCCAATTAAATTTGATATCAAATCCCCTTTCACAAGATCTTCCAGTTATTTCTGAGAGCCCTCCAAAGAGCTGTCTTATGAGTACTCAGAAATAAATTCCTCAAAATTTCCACTTCAGCTTATTCATTAATTCATTAATTCGTTAGCACCCATGTTGATAATAACAGAGCATATAGAGAACCACTCCGCAGGGTACAGTCAACCTCTCCTGGTGATCATCACTTATTACAACACTTGGAAGAATGATCTTTCTGTTCTCTCCAATGACATGGGGCAGGCCTGTCTCATAATTCACTACTACACAACTCTGATGGTGCTATTTTACTAGTATTTCCCTAAAGATATAAGGAAAAGACTACAGAAATACACACCTAGCAAACTAGCAAACTAGTACCTAAATATGCCTGATCTCAGGGTCCACGGGTCCAGGGTCAGCCTCACAATCTTTTACTTCCTTGTTTAGCTTGTGGGAAGATGCTAACTCCCCCCCCACACACACACACACACGTACACGCACATATACACACACACAATTTGAGAAACTACTGGAAGTAATCATAGATATAGTATTCTGTATCTGATTCAAAATTAAAAGTCAAATTGCCAGGTGGCCCCAGGTTTAGACTCAAAGTTTATATTTTATTTTGTATCTAACAGAAGTCTTAGGATGCTTCTAAATCTCTCACTATTTAAAGAAAATCCTATAGTCTCTTCCAAAAGGGTTTGTAACCATCCTCTGGCTACCACATTCCTACCAGTTGGAACATAAAATAGTCTAAGAGTGGCGTACCTAAGTCATTCTTCTGAACAACAATATATGCAAATATTTTTTTTTTTTTTTAAATATATTTTTATTTATTTTTATTTTTGACAGAGAGAGAGAGAGATACAGAGACAGAGACAGAGAGAGAACTGAACTGGGGGGAGTTCCCAGTTCAGCATATGGTTCCGCAAGGGCCGGGGCCGGGATTCGATCCTCGGTCCCCAGTGCTGCAAAGTGAGCGCTTAACCCACTGAGCCATCCCAGCTTCCCCTGTATATGCAAATATTTAAAAAGAAAAAAGCAGTCAACTTCTGATCCACAGTTTCTCTTGTGTGGCATTTTCTTGCAGCATCAGTGTAAGGGCAGAAATGTTTTCCCTTTTCCCTTCTACATTTTTGGCTGGTCTGACAATTAAGTTGACGTAAGATAAATTAACAGTTGAAAAACAAATTTTGTACATGTGAGAGACCCACAAATATTTGAAACTCCCTTACAGTCAGGTAGTTGAGGCTTATCTAGCATCCTAAGTTAAAGAGAAGGGGGTAGTGTCTGGGGCTTCAAAGGGGAGAAATATAATTCACAGAAAGATGAAAAAAGCAAATGTTTGATAAATAAATGTTTTCCATGCTATGCAGGGAAGTATTTTTGATATAAAAAGTTATCTCTGCTATTTGCTCCTTTCCTGATATGGGCCCCCTATCTAAATTCTTTTAAGCAGTTAAGGGAGAGGTCAAAAGCTCTTCCTGAGTCTGGTGGGCCCCAATTGTCTTCAGGTGAAAATAATCCACACGCTGAATGGCTCATTCTGGGGTGGTGTATGCTGTTCCGCATCATCAATTTTGTCCACAAATATTTGAAAACTGATATACACAAAGCTACAAGTATAAGATCAGTTTACAGTTCAATGAACTTTAAATTCTTACAAGGACAAGAAACTGTTCCACTGAAAGGGCAGCAGGTTTGCACACAGAGCTTTATTTAAAAATTACACATAAAATTTAGCTTTACCTGCAAGACTAGTGTTGTTATTAGGATAAAATTTCACATTCCAATATTTGTTTGTTGGTTTGTTGGTTTAATTGTTTGAGAAAAGGTGGGAGAGAGAGAGAAAGAGCTCTCTCTTTCTCACTTCTTTCAGAAGTGGGGAGGGCCCAGAGCAGTCTCCATAGTTGTGCATCATCAGTTGTGACACAGTTTCATGCCACATAGTGGATGTGAGGCTGTGCAGGGCAGAAACCAAACTGGGGGCCTCCCTCACGGAAGGATAGAACCTTCACCACCATGCCAGCAGTTACCAGCTGCACCACAGTTCAACATGTGGGTTTGCGTGGGCCGGGGCTGGGATTTTCTCCCCAGACCTCGCAGTCACAAGGCAAGTGCTCAACCTGTCGAGCTCTCCTGGCATCCTTGTTATTGTGTTTTACAAACATGGACAGATGCTTATATAAATAAAATGTATATTCAAAGGCATTTTCTCTAAAACAAAGTACAATTTTATTGAAAAGTCACTGGAAATTTTCAATATACAGAAAAAAAAAGACTTTTTTTCTTACACATCAACTCCTTAAAACTCTCAAGATCTCTTCTTTTGTGTGTGTGTGTCCAGGAAATCCTCATAACCAAGTCCAGTTTCTCCAATGGTGACATACAGTCGTGCTCATCATTCACTGGTCTGGGGAAATGTCATCTCATGTATTATTTCTCTCCTTCATTAGAATGCCAGCTCCCTGACAGCAAAGACACTTCGCACCTCTGTGCCTGTAGGCTAGGTCCTAGAGGGCATGCCTGGCGTATAGGAGGTGTTCCTGACACGTGGTGAGCTCACTACTTACTGAATCACTCCATTCTGAAAGGGATGGGTTTTCCAAAAATAGCTAGCAAGTACAAATGAATAGAGGACCTGTATACTCTGAATTGTATGCCTCCTACTATGCTATCTTTGGTTTTCATTGCTACCATTTCTTTTTCTACATTTTTAATTAAATAGATAGCTTCTCCTCTAATGATATAATTTCCCAAAATATTACCCATATAGCAAAAATAAAGTACTTACCAATTTGTTCTATTCCTACAACAGCACCCAAGTCAGGAACTACTTTCATTTGTACCATTCCCTTACCTGGCCAGAATAAAATTATTGTTTGTTTTTTCATTTATGTTGATAGGATTTTATAATGCTATTTCTAGTAAACCATTTGCCATGGTATAATTATTTGTTAACATGTTATTTTTTTCATTACTGGTTGAATACTCTAGAAAATACTTTTCTTTTTAAAAGAAAGCCCAGGAGGCTCTGGATTGATGAACACGTGGAGATTTGAGAACAGCCTGCTCAGAGATCGTGAAAACTCCTTGCTCCTTCCCACGTACCTTGAGCCATACGTCTTTTATATCTGACTATTCCTGAGTTACAGTCTTTGTAAGAAACTGTTCTAAGAGTTTTTTTCAACTGGCCACAGTATGTGAAGTTATATATGTTCAAACCCACCCCCACACCCCACCCCACAGAAAAATAAATCAGTGTGGCACTGCTGGTTTGAAAAAAAACAAACAAAAAAAAAACGCATGCAAGGACTGCAGATTGGTCTTTAGGAGTTGCGAGCAATCCTGGCTGATGGAGAGCAAGAAAATGGAGAACTCATTTTTACGACCACAAGGTGCTGAGTACTGCCCAACCCAGAAGAGCATAAATGCAGATTATTTCCCAAAGCTTCCAAGAAGAGGCCAGTCTGGCTGATATTTGACACTGATCCTGTGTGACCTTAACCAGAAAATCTGTCAAAGACTGCCCAGTCTTCTATACACAACAGTGATATAACAAACAAGTATTATTTAAGGAAAACAATTTTCTGTCACTATGGCTGAGTAGGTAAATGCTGTGCTCACCTCCTCTCAGAATAACATCAATTACAGCTAAAGTTCAGAACAACTACCTTTATGAATCACCTGAAGTAGGGGATGCCAGGATGGCTCAGTGGGTTGAGCGCTCACTTTGTAGCCCTGGGGTTTGAAGAACAAGTCTCAGTCCCAGCCGATGTGGACCCCTGGTTCACCCCTAGGCTTGCGGGGGCATGTCTCCCATGTAGGAGGTCCCCAGGCCCTGCTTCCACCTTGCGCGGCCCCTCGCTCACCTGTATGGAATGAAACTGTATCAAACACTGATAACACAAAACTATGGAGATTGCTCTGGGCCCTCCCCCTTCTCTGTCTCTCTCTCTCTCTCAAAAATAAAATAAATCTAAGAAAATAAAAAGGAATTGCCTGAAGTGAAGCTGAACCAAAGCTCTACAACTATGGACATACAGAGGAAGCCACATGGAGACTAGTAGGTGAATGAAAGGCATGGAACGGGCTGGCCCACATTGTGTGTAACCATTAATATTGGGAGAAGTATTTTGGCTGCAGACATTCCTCAGTCCCCATGGAGGAGCAAAGTTTCATAGCCCTAGACCAAGCTCTCTAGCCCAGAGTTCCAGGACTAGGGAGTGAAGGCCCCGTAACTTCTGGTTGTGAAAAGTAGCAAAGATTGTGGCTGAGTGAGCTGGAGGGCAGCTGCAGTCCCAGGCGTTCCTCTTAAATGGCCTGCTCATGAACTCACCCACTGAAGGACTCACTTGCTCTGATCTCCAGCACCAGGGCAGCAGCTCAAAGGTGCCAAGGACATATGAGGACAAACTGAATTTTCTTGCTTCAGGGTGAGGTCTGAAGGAGTAGGTTTCTCCCAGAGAGAGGAGCTGGCATAAGCCATGGTTTTCTGCTGAGCTCTCCCCATGCTCTGTGCGCTGCACAGGTGGCTGCCATAGCTGAGTCTCTATCAAACTAGCTATTACCATTCATTCTTCTCCTTCTGGTGATTTTCTGAGATCCCGCCCCATTGAACTTTCAGGCACACTTAAGCTGCCCCCAGTGCCTTTTTCATAGAAGCAACCTGTTTTAACTCACACTGCAGAATTTCATAAAATGTCTCAAAGGTAGGATGACCAGATGTACTGTTTTAAACGAGACAGAATACAGCAGTACTGTCCTATTTCAAACAGTATATATGGTCATCCATGTCTCACTGTGCTAAATTCAAGGTGTCAGTAGGCTGACCACATGTACCATTTGAAACAGGATAATACCATTGTTTTCTGTCTGATTTAAAATGGTACATCTGATCACCCTACTCAAAGGTTCACAAAACCCAAACAAGCAGCATCTGGCTGTAGTGTGCTGATGGCCAGCCTCAGTTTACAGATTGGCCTCTTGTGGCACCTTTAAGCCCAGTGCAAGTAACAGCCATCTGTGATCTTTGTGGCCCATACCAGGCCCCAGGCAGGGCACCAGCTACAGCTAACCATGGTCTGCAGTTGTCTCCTTCCAAGAGGCCCTGGGGCTGGCACACATGGTCGCCAGCT
Source organism: Craseonycteris thonglongyai (assembly GCA_004027555.1). NCBI lineage: Eukaryota > Metazoa > Chordata > Mammalia > Chiroptera > Craseonycteridae > Craseonycteris > Craseonycteris thonglongyai. The sequence continues at coordinate 20,179 of PVKE010005074.1, read as the reverse complement.
TAGGACCAAGCCAGAACATCACCCAGCCACTGCTGAGAAGGACACGCCCAAAGGGAAGACTGGGCAGGCGCCAGAGCCCACTTTCAGCAAACTCGGCTCAGTAGGGTTAGCTCTTGCACCGTAGCTTCTCTACTGCAACAGCCAGTCCTCACAACCAGTGAGCCTGAGGGTCAATTCTTCCCATTGATCCACACACAGCAACCAAGGCTCAACTCCAATAAGAGGGCACACAAGGGACACACCTAGAGCACCTGGCTCTGGTGAACAGGAAGACTGCCACTGGGCTCCACAGCACACATCCTAAATATCTAGACCACTCCACTAGGACCAGGAGGCAGAGCAGTCCTACCTGATACACAGAAACAAACACAAGGAGGAGGCCGAAGTGGGGAGACAAAAATCCTAAAGAAGAGACGCTAACAAAGCTCCAGAAAAAGAACTAACCGCAATGGAGACAATCTATCAAACACAGAGATCCAAACACTGGTTATAAGGATTCTCAAGTACCTCAGAAAGAACATGAACAAAGAGATAGAAAACATAAAAGAAAACCAGTTAGAAATGAAGAACACAATAATTGAAATGAAGAATACATTAGACAGAATCAACAGTAGATAAATTAAGCAGAGAATGTAATCAATGATTTAGAAGGTAAGGTTGCAGAAAAAACCCAATCAGAACTGCAAAAAGAAAAAAGACCACCCCCCAAAAAAATGATAGTTTAAGGTGCTCCGAAACATCAAGCATAACATTTGCTTCATAGGGGTACCACAAGGAAAAGAGAGAGAGCAAGGAATTAAAAATTATTTGAAGAACTACTGGCTGAAAACATCCCTCACCTGGTGAAGAAAATAGACATACAAGCTCAGAAAGCATAAAGTGTCCCACAGAAGATGAACCCAAACAGGCCCATACCAAAACATATCGTGATTAAAATGCCAAAGTCAGACAGAGAGAGAGAATCCTAAAAGCAGCAAGACAAAGGCAAATTAGTAGCTTATAAGGAAGCTCCCATAAAATTGTAAGCTGATTTCTCAACAGAAACTTCGCAAGCCATAGGGATTGGCAGGAAATATTCAACATGGAGAAGCCAGGATGGCTCAGTGGGTTAAGCACTTGCTTTGCAGCCCTGGGGACTGAAGATCAAATCTTAGCCCTGGCCGGTGAGGACCCATATGCTGAACTGGGGTGTGCTTCCCATGTGGGAAGTCCCTAATTTGGTTCTCGCCCCCCAGTTCAGCCCCTGACTCGAGGGGGTGTGCCTCCCATCTGGGAGGCTCCCAGCCCAGTACCCACGCAGCGTGACCCACATCCACCTGTGTGCAGAATAAAACCATGTCTCAACTGATGTACAACTATGAAGACTACTCTGGGCCCTCCCCCTTCTCTATGCCGCCATCTCTGCCAAAAAACAATAAAATAAATCTTAAAAAAATCTATTCAACATGATGAAAAGCAAAGATCAACCAAGATTACTGTACCTAGCAATCTATATCTAGTAAACTTGGTTAAACTCCTCTTACAATCTTACTTGAGGAGGACAAGTGATGGTTTATTTTAATTTAGCTATCCTTACTACTTACTGTATATAACTTTGTTTGCATGATTCATTTTTCATTGGTTATTTTTGACATTTAAATGGATCACTAGCTCCATTTAACAGTTAATAGTATGTTGTTTTTCCAGGAGTATTCAATATGCATAATTTCATTTTTCCCAATTTCCAAAAAAAATTCTTCAGGAACTTAATATTTTGTTTATACTCAAGTCTTTTAGTTAATCTAAAAGTAATTATATTTTTCAGAACTGAACTTTGTAGTTATAAGCATTATATTCCTATCTTCTACTCAGATTTCATGCTCATTAGCTAAGCAATCTAACATAGCAAAATATACAATATAAAGCTGATATAACTTTAAGAGGTCAAAAGCTGCAACCAACCATCAAAATTTTAATCAAATCAGAACTGTTTTAATCAAAATAACCATCATTTATCAACAGCTGCTTTTTGCCAGGTGTTTTACTGTTTATCCCAACTGAACTCCTATATCAAGCCTGTTTTCATGCTATCCATTACCAGCCATTCCTATGGGTTCAGTCCAACATAGATGTTCAAATATTTATTGGATAATTACTCTTATAAATATAAAGATGAACAAAATGATTGCTGCTTTCAAATATTTTATATGTGAAAATGATTAGAGTACTATTTAATTCAAACAATAAAATACTTCTCTTCTGTCTACAGGACTCAGAGAAGAAAAAATGATCTGTCACAAGCATCTATTGAAAATGAAATGTGTTCTCCAGATGTGTTAACTTACAAAGAAATGGTCATTGTCCTTCAAAGAGCTGTAAGACAACAAAACCCCAAATAGTTTTTGATATCAAGTAATCGTTCATGAATACAGATCTGATCACAGTGTCTGATAAATATTAAACAATGGCTTATTTTTTCCACTAGTAAACCTCCTCATTTGCATAATAGGTCTTTAACCATCTGATTCAGATTAGTACCAGCCCTGTTTCTAATAGTTTCCTGCAGTGCACCACCCTTTCAAACATAAAAATTTTATACTTTGGTCATACAGAACTGTTTACTCAATGACTCTCATAATTTTGTCTTTGCTTAAGATGTTTCCTATGTCATGAACTCCCTTTCTGATCCTGTCAGCTCTTGCTTTCCAATCCATCTGATTGGTCACTCAAGCAAGAATTTGAGAACTTCATCTTCTATGCTCCCATTGCATCTGATGTCATTATGTTATCATTTCTTCCCTATTTTACCTTTTTTAATGACTTATTTTATTGCTTGAGAGAAGGAGAAAGAGAGAGAGAGAGAGAGAGAGAGAGAGAGAGAGAGAGAGAGAGAGAGAGATCCCAGAACAGTCTCCATAGTTTTACGTTAGTTGTGACATAGTTTCTGAGCTGGGTGGGGCAGGAACTGAATTGGGGGACCTCCTGCATGGGAGGTGAGAACCTTCAACATGGAACTCTGTGGTCACCAGTTTTGCTGCAGTTTGGCAGATGGGTTTGTACAAGCTGGGGCTGGGATTTGATCCCCAGATCTCATGGTTGGAAGGCAAGATGCAACTTGCTGAGCTAGCCTAGCATTCCCAATGTCTTACTTTTTAACAAACAAACTCTTATTCTTTCTGTATCTGTACTAAGCAATGTAGGTAACAAGGATTTAAACAATGATTGTGAGGTTTCCTTTCTCATACCCTGCTCGTGGGAATGTAAATAGGTAAAGCCACTATGGAAAACAGCATGAAGTGTCCTCAAAAAATGAAGAATAGAGTTATCATACAACCTAGCAATCCCTCTTCTGGGTATCTTCCCAAAAAATCTGAAATCTTTTGTCAACAAAGATAATGAGGGCTTTCCAGAAAAAAATCTAGCCATTGTCAATATAACAAGAATGGTTACATGGCTGAATACTTTCTGGACAGCGCTCATATGTATTCCTATGTTTATTGCCCCATTATTCATGGTGGCTAAGACATGGAAACAACCAAAGTATCCTTCAATAAATGATTAGATAAAAAAATATGTGGGACATATATACAATAAAATATTACTCAGCCCTAAGAAAATATAAAATATGGCCTTTTGAGACAACCTGAATGGATCTTGAGATTATCATGCTAAGGGAAATAAGTCGCAAGAAAAAATCAAGATTCATATGACCTCATTCACATGTGAGACATAAAACTGAAAGCAGGGGAAGCTGGGATGGCTCAGTGGGTTAAGCGCTCACTTTGCAGCCCTGGGGACCATGGATCAAATCCCCACCCCAGCCCGTCTGGACCCATATGCTGAGTTGGGGAGTGCCCCCAGTTCAGTTCTCACCAGGGTGAGACCCCTGCCCAGTTCCTACCCTGTGCAGCCCTGCGCCCACCTGTGGAATGAAACTATGTGGAAAAATCAATCATGTGCAACTATAGAGACTGTTCTGGGCTCTCCCTCTTCTTTGTCTCTGTCTCTGTCCCTCTCTCTCTCTCTCTCTCTCTGTCAAAAACAATAAAAAATAATAATAAATCTTTAAAAAAAACTGAAAGCAACAAAAGAACAAGTTAAACGAACAGAAAAACAAACACTCATAGATACAGACAAAAGTTTAGTGGCTACCAGAGAGTCGGTAGACAATAGAGGGGGAGTAAAAAATATGGTGATTTAAGAAGTACTTACTCTGGGTGGTAAGCACATAATGTAACAAATACAAGAGGTGGGTCAAGAAATTTGCAGAGGGAAAGCCGGGATGACTCAGCGGGTTAAGCGCATGCTTTGAAGCCCCAAGGACCCAGGATCGAATCCTGGCTCCAGCCCAGGGGGACCCACATGCTGAACTGTGGAGTTCCCACAGTTCAGTTCTCTTTCTCTGTATCTCTCTCTCTTTCAGTCAAAAATAAAATAAAATAATAAAATAAAATAAAATAAAAAAGAAATTTGCAGAAAGGGGAGTGGCAGTTATTGGAAGCATGGGAGTACTAGTGCACACAGTTTAATTGTGTAACTTAGTATAATGTATGTACCAAATTCTACCTTACTTGCATCCATGTTCTTTGAGATATTGCCAAAGAAGCACTTACAACATGAAGAAATCCCCAAGTGTGGATAAAACTGAGTTTTGCACTATCATTAGTTTCCTTACAAAACAAGGGGAAACAACTCAAACCATGTTGGAAGAGATATTAGTGGTTTATAGGGACTGTTGCTCAGGAAAATCTATGGTTTATAATTGGCATAGCCTTTTCAAGCAAGGTAGAGAGTTGATTGAAGATGACCTCAGGAATCCATTGAGGCTCCTTCCTCATTGTTATAAATGTTGAAAATTTGTGGTGGAAGATGCCAGATTGAATTAAAAGCAGCTTGTAGAAAATGTGGGAGTATCACCTACACCTTTTTTGAATGTTCTTCATCAACATGTAAGGATGTCAAAAGTCAGTGCAAGATGAGTACTGAGAATGCTCTTGCTCCTTCAAAAACAACAGAGTGCCAAGTATTTCTACCAGTTTTTGGATCTTTTCAGAGGAAACAAAGATAAAGTTTTAAACAGATTGTCACCTAAGATGAAATGGGTTCATCAATATGAGCCTGAGACAAAGCAGGAGTTCGTGCAGTGGCGCAAAAAGGGCACACTACCCACCCCTAAAGAACTCCCAAGTTCTCAATCAGCTGGAGAAATCATGGCTTTTGGGGGATACAAAGGGTATTCTGCTGATGGATTACAAGGATGAGGGTGTCACAATAACTAGACTATTTAGGTCTACAGAAATAGTTAAAAGAATCTGTGAAGGAGAAAAGAAGAGAAAAATGAACCAAAGGGGTGCTGCTTTTGCATGACAATGCACCTGTGCACAAGAGAAATGTTGTGTTGGCTACTCTCCAGGATTGTGTCTTCCAAATATTAAGTTATCTTCTCTACAGTCCTGACCTGGCTCCATCTGATTATTACTTGTTCCCAAATATAAAAAAACAGCTCTGCGGGAAGAAGTTTATAGACGACGAAGAGGTTAAAGCTAAAACTTGCTGGTAAACAAATATTTAGGGGGTATAATTAAACTTATTAAAAGGTCTGAAAAGTGTGTTACTGTAGAGGACGAAGACATTGAAAAATAAAAATAAGAGTGCTTTTACCCTTCCCCTCCTCATTCCGCACCACCCTCATAGAAGATGTATTATAGAATTATGCCCTTGAAACTTGTATAATCCTCTAACCAATGATCACCCCAGCAAATTTAATCAATAAATTTAAAAATAAAATAAACAAATAAACCACCTTGGAAAAATAAACATGTTTTTGAAATTCTGATAAAATGTAAAAGTGACCTTCAGAAAGACTAAATGTGTTAATGCCATTTGCTTTTAGTAGTGAAACATTTCAATATTTTGGTACTTGAATTAATTTATTAATTCAATAAATCTATAGACTAAATAAAAAAATTAATAAAAATGGTTATAAAGTAAATAGACAAATTTATTTGATAGTGTGTCAAATGTTCATGTATATTAATATTTGCTATTATATACATAATATTTAATATTTGAGTTTCAGAAAATATCTATTAGGCTGAATATTTTTGAAATTTCTTTGGATATTGGATATTGGATGTGACACAGCAATAGTATTATCAACATTTTCTCCCTCTGTTCATATCTAATGTTTTCCCTATTCATTTGTTTTCCTATCACTAGAAATATAAGGTCAAAGATTTACTTTTGTTTCTGCTATTTCCTCCATATGATCTTCTTATTCATTCACCAACTATGTCATCTCTACACTTAGTGTTTCATTAGCAATGTCTTTTAAAAACAATTGTTATCGTTGGCACCCAAAGACCATTGTGGAGTTGGACCATGTCACTAGAAATTCTAGAACATAGACAATTCAGAATTAGGCACTACCTACTCATCTATAACAGATTAAAAATTGAGAGTAAAATAAAAATTGTGTTCTCATCTATGAACTACAGGAGATATTGGGAATCTAAATATTAATTATATCTTTGTACTAACAAGCAAACCTCTGTTCTCTTTGACTGTATTTTTCTTGCACAAAAAGCACATTTTTTTTTACTTAATTTACACTAACTTTAAAGTATGTTTGCCTCTGGTAGCTTGTAAATTAAGGGGTTTTTATTCTATTCTGGTATCCTCACTTACTCAATGTGTCTCTTCTTTGAACGTATAAATTTTAGAAAGACTTTATATATTCTCAGTTACATTCAGTGTAGTAGTTTTTCCATGATACCAGCTAAAAAAAGTTATAAAATGACTAACCAGATGGTTCTTTGATGTACAACATTTAATACAAAACTCAAAGTAAACATTTCTTGAGTATTTTTGGAATCTTTACCAAATGTTAATGCTACATAATAAAGGCTATATGACAACACTCCAAATGTTAAGCATTCTTAAATTGAGGAGCATTTTCATAATAACAGAGGGGGAAAGTTTACGGAAAGTGAACATACTGAGGCATTAGATTTCACTTGAATCAACTCAAATTAGGTGTGACCACTTTCAGTTTCAAGGTCAGATAAGAAGATTATTTTAGGAGTAATAAGAATACCTTTTAATTATAATTTTTAATTGAAAAAATGTTAGTTGTGACAAAAAGGGTTTATTTTTTAAATTTTATTTGTTCTAAATTTTAGGTTACATTAATGCTTCCTAATTTCCTCAAACCTCCTGAAATTTAAATTGGTAGTGAATTTTATTCTTTAGTGGCTGAATTATGTTAAATAGCTAATACGCTATATGTAGTAAGCATACTATCAAAAAGTAATGCACCTTAAATTGTCAGGACAGAATCACATGGAATTTTCTCAACTTTGATAATATGCTGAGATCTCAAGATATTTGCAATATTAGACATTTTTTGGTCAGTTTTTCTGAGTTTTAATTTATATATAATAAAATGTAGCAATTATAAGTGTACAATACCAGGAATTTTGACAAATGCATACCATCAAGGAACCATTATCACAATCATGTTATAAAACACTCTATCACCCTAAAATATTTATTATCATGCATTTGCAACAACTTATCTCCTGGCCACTCTAGCCCCTGACAACTACTAATCTATTTTCTGTCATTACAATTTTACCTTTTCTAGAATTTTATATGAATAGGATTAAAAACATACATACTCGTAACATAGTCATTTGTGTTTGGTTTCCTTCACTTGGCATATTGCTTTTGAGATTCATCCATATTGTATATATCAACAGTTTGTTCTTTTTTATGGATGACTAAAATTTCTTTTATGAATATATCACAATATATCTATACATTTACTAGCTGATATAAATTTGAACTAGTTTCCATTTTATGGCTTTTATGAATAAAGCTGATATGAATATTCAAATAAAACTATTGGTTTGAACATATGCTTCCATTTCTTTTGGCTAAACACAGAGTTGGGTTGCCAAGTCATATGGTAAGGATAAGTTTAAATTTATAAAATACAGCTAAATTGTTTCCAAAGTAACTATCATTTTGTATTTTTACCACAATATATAAATATTCTAGTTGCTCAATATCTTCATGAATACTTTCAAAATTTATCTATAGATCTAGTATAATTTTATTTTTAACATTGTTTTTTAGCTGAACTGGGAGCCTCACTGCATTCAGGAAGCACACCCCAGTTCAGCACACCCCAGTCCTGGGCCGGAGCCAGGATTCGATCCTCTGTCCTCGGGGCTTCAAAGCGAGTGCTTAACCCGCTGAGCCATCCCGGCTTTCCCAAGCTAGTATAATTTTTTTTTTTTTTTTTTTTTTTTT